>NW_010589810.1:417040-499295 GCF_000705375.1 Tinamus guttatus
ACACGCCGCGCCGCGCCGCTCCGCGCGGAGCCTGCGCCGCCCGCGGGCGCCAGGGGGCAGGCAGCGCCTGGGCTTCCCCAGGGAAGGGGAGAAAGGAAGGCCCTTCTTAGGGGTTGTTTGTGTGTCTAGTTATTTAGTAATCGCCTTTTTTTAACGAGTAAATGAAGGTACTGTGAATACAAACTCTGACACATGAGAGTTTGTAACAAAATTATTTAAATAATTTAAACCCTGTTCCTTTTTAAATTTATTTATACATTTTTTATGCATTTTCCTTAGATCCTTAAGCAAAAGACACCTCTGTGCCTGTGCTCACAGCTTTTCAAGACCCTTTTTTTTATGTATGTATTTTTCCCAAGCATATAGTATCTTCAGCTCTGCAAAGTGCCCTGGGCGGCCCCAGTCCCTGGGCTGAGCAGGGTCCAAGTCCACCACCATCCCGGGCACTGGGGAAGATGGAGGCACCACCGCTGCCCTTCCCCACTTGGCAGCAGAGGGAAAAAGGTGCAAGATCAGCGTTGCAACACACAGCAAACGTTGCAAAAGGGCAGCTGGTGGCCCAGCTGCGTGGAACGCAGAGCAAAGGTGATCCCGCACAGAGGTGAGGGCTCACGTGCAACAAGGAGCTGAAGAGCAAGCTTGCCACGCATGGCGCAGCCACCACAAACTTGCTTGCTCATGCAGTTTATTAATGCCTTCACAGTCCTTTGGCCTACTTCGAAATGCCATGGTAACAGGGTATGTGGAAATACTAAAAATACATTTAAATGCAAGAAAATTATTACCACTGAGAAATGTATCTTCTTTCCAAAGCAGCCACCTCAGATACCTCCAGAAGAATCTGGAATTTACTGTACCATTCAACATGACATTTATAAAATATTAACACAAAAGGCCATGTTACACAAGACTACAGGAAATATTTTTTGAACTTTCTGGAGCTAAATGTAATTATCTGCTAAAAACACGAACAACACTCTAAATGTTTAAACTTCTATAATTATATTAGTTTGGCATATAAACACAAGCCAAACTGAAAGGTTAAACATTTGCTAATCATACTTATTAATTTTTGCAGGTTTTTCACCACAAAGTCTCATCATGCTTATTCTCCAGGCTACAATTTTCCCTCTCCATTGGAGACAACTATCCCTGTGGTCATTAGAGGCGGTTTCTTATCTCATTCTGGAGCTGTACCAAAAAATCTCAGCAAGTGCCCTTCAAATGCCTTTCAGTTTCTCCTGAATGACTCCAGCAATATCTTTTATTATGCATATGCTACTGCCTTTCTGAACCTCTTTCTTGGCTAGCTGACCATCCCTCGATTTGTGGAGAAACCACTGAGGCAGGAAGGTGTTAGGAGAAGTCTGCCCCTTGATTTGAAGGATTTCCGCTAAGAAGGGACAACCACCTCCTGATCTGAGCTCCCCTGAATCTCACCAGCAACTTCTGTTGTGAGTCCACACTACCTGAGCTGCAATGTATTTCCCACAGAGACATTCAGCCTTAGTTTAAGGATTTACCGTTACAGAGAAGCTATCACCTCTACAGCAAAGCTTTTCAATAGTTGTTAAAATTTGTACTCTACTTGTAATATCAGAGTCTGGCTTTTGTGGGATCTTTATCCAAAAAAGACATGAGAAAATACCTTCCATGATCGAGTCACCACTTAACTGCCATGGATTGAGCTTCTCTGTCCTCTCCCTACTAGACATGATTACATCATCCTTAAACATATGGATAGACTGTAACTAGCATTTTTTATTTCCCTTACATGATATATCTAGCTCATTCCATGCAGTGTTCCAAATGATAGGGCTTACAGTGATTTTTGCGCTGAAGAGCAAGACATAATAAATAAAAATTTTACTCTCACATTTCTTGCTGTAAATTTTCACAAGCACCAGACTGACTTTTAAATAAATGAAGACATTTTTGCTTATATTAATACTGTCGCTTGAAACTGCACAGAGGAACTGTCTAAATTAACCTAAGTTGACCTAACCTTTAAACTAATTGCACAAAGAAATTACTGTAGCATTACTCTATATAAAAGCATTTGCCTCAAGAATTATGCCCAATGGAAAAAAAAAAACTTTTAATAGAGTAAGTGCTTGAAGTACTTTTACATCATATTTTCATGATTTTTACTATAAATATTTTTCAGTATTTTGAAATAAATATAAGATACTCTACGTGCAAATTCCAAAATGAAAAGTCAGAACTGAAATAGTAGTATCAAAATTCAGCTTTTTTTCTCCATGATCCTTCAAGTTGTTAAAGAGATAAAGATTCCAGAGATAATCTGAAAAATGAATGCAGCATAATTTCTGATGATATGTGCCCTTATGCCACAAGATGCAAGACTATTGCACGTGTTCTACCTGTTCATCCCTGTTCCTCCTAATGCCCCGGCATTCCCCATGGTGCAACGCTCCTAGCTTATTCCCATAGCTCCTGTGCCCTCTTGGCAAGTGCTCCTGGCTGGTGCCAGGGAGCCTAGCAAGCAGCAGTCAGAGAGAGCTGCAGGCAACGGGAGCTGTGAGCACAGTAAGCTGCCAGAAGGCAAGGTCCATTGCCTGCACACAGGCTGACCTGCATAAAATGCATCTCATTCGATTATTTCCCTCAATCCCTTCGCACGAGTGATTCCTACCATCCTGGCATGCAACATCAGCCCCTCATGACTGGGAAGTTTATGTAAAGCAATTTCGAAGGATATTGGGATATAACTGAACTGCATTTAAAAGTTCCTTTGTTTTAATATCATGTAGTTCTACTCACAGTAAGGTTGCAGTGGAAATTAAGAAGTTTTTAAATGTAAACTTTACATTAAATATCTTCGGTTATTCTTTCTTCATAGAAAAGTCTCTGGTTTTGCACATCAGCTCAATTAAAAGCTGCCAGTTGGTTATACAGGCACACAGAACTCATGCCAGGAATTGTTGGCAGCACACTCCTGAGCATAGTAACAAGTGTGAGACCTTGCAGAAATTTCTGAAGCTGTGTGTGGCATTCTTTCATGGTAATGGTAAATTGTATTTTAGGAGAAACTGCTAACACACTTCACAAGAACAACTGGGCTTAAATTTCATCTTGTATTCAGAAGTGAAAGAGAGCTCCATAAAATGGGGGAAAAGGAAACAGAAAGAAATTTTAGCAACTTGGAGCTAAAAGAAGGTGGAACTTCTTGCTTATCATGCCTACCCACAAATGGTTTTCAAAGCACATGCATACCACAAAAGTTACAGTGATTCAGAGTTGCTTCTGAAAGACAAGTAATATTCATGGGAAATTAAAGAAATGGAATCAGTAGAGCTGATCAGCACAATTAACACACTGATGACAATTCAGTTGTAGAGAACTGAAAAAGAATTTCTCATTTGAACTTAACTTAGTTTTGTTGAACGTAACGTCCTACTGCTTGGAGTATGATTTTTTTGTGTGTGTCGGTTAATCTGCATGCTGCTAGATCAGCCTTTTAAAGTGAACTGCTAGTGACAGAGAAAAATGTGTTTCTTTAGTATAATTTAATTGAATGAAAAAGTTGAAGAAGCACATGGAAAATAACAGTTATTAGCCTGGCTTAATGGAAGTAAATCATTTTCAACTCAACCATATGCTTGGTCCATGTTTTAACAAAGCAACACTTATAAGGAGCTGCAAATTACCTTTTAATATCCCTTCCATCAGACAAAAATTTTCCCTCTCTGTAGTTCAAATCAGTTTTTATCTTTGCAGCATAAAAATTAAGCTTTCTCTGCCTCTGGCTCCCTGCAGCTGGGCTGGTATCTCTTTAACAGGAGGGAAAAGAACCCTAATGCCAGAAGGTTCCTTGCAAGTTGAAAGCGGCAGTTGAGGCTGTTAAAGAGCAGAACAGAGCAGAACAGCGCAAAGACTTTTTTAAAGGCAGGAAGAAGGGAGAGAGGCAGGTGATAGGGAAGTAAGCACAGGGAGAAACGGGCTAGGATGTGCAAACTGAGTAAATATTAAGACAATGACAAAGTGACAATATTAAAGGAGAAAGAACAGGAAGGAAACAGGTAAATGCCTTGATTTGAATCTCTAACAGACTATCAAACTCTGCTGCCATTTTCTGAGCATCTGCTGTCACTGTCTCGCACTGGAATTCTGAAACTCAGGGATTGTATATACCTGTATAAAAACTTACATATTATGTTCTAAAAAATCTCATTTAACTGATTAACATTAATCTAGAAAAAAAACCTGACTTTTTTATATTAAAAATATGTACAACTGCTAATTTTGATGATACGAAAAAGTGAGGAAAGGACTGTGATTAAAGCTGGAAGCAAGAGTAGGAAGAAACTACTAAAACTCCATTTCTCTTATCCAGTGATACAAGATTCCCACTGGTTGTGGGATAGGCTCCTAGAGATCCTGTAAACCTTGTAACGTCATGTTCCTTTTAAAGAATATAAGACAAAAATGAGATGATAATTATCTTATTTATAACATTATTCTCATCTAGCTAATTATAAGCACAAAGTACTGCTTTAAAAAATTGGGCTTATCTACATGATAGAGGATATTTTCTTTTCCTTCATAGGAAGCTGGGAAGTAATGCACAACTCTACGCTAGACAGACATCCTGCTTTGGATCGTCATGGCAGCAGCACAGCGTAATTTGGCCTCATAAGCTTATCCTTCCATGTTGAAAACCTTCCAGTTTACGATCTAAGCATGCTTTCAAATTCACATTATACACAACACACGCAATGTTTTTGTTGCTATTCTTTGCATACATTCAATGTTATTAAGTTAACTGAGCACAATATCATTAGTGTTGCATCCACACTTATGCAATGTTTGGTCTTTAAAATAGAATTGCTCTGTGACGGACAACTAGTATAGTAGTTCTTTAATTGGAAACCTTATTTCAGTGTAAAATCTCATGCAACTTTGATTCTTATTGCTCCCTAAGCTTCACCTGACATATTTTTGTTCAGATAATACTAGTCCATTTATTGCTCAGACTTCTTTTCCCTGAATCACTTGTTTGCAGCGTGCTGCAGGTCGACCACCACCCCTGCCAGGCCGTTTCACTATGCTTGCAGGCAGTTAGTTATGTTCAGTGCTTCTGGTGTTTTACCTTGGACATGTGATTCCCTTTTCTCTGACTTTGTACCGTTGCTCTTCCTTTTCCTGTATTTGCTTGCCCTGATTTTACACTATAAGGTACTTTCTATCTATCCGTTCACACAGGAACTCTGAATAGCCTACCTGGTCCACATGTGGTCACTCTTCTATGTTGTCCACCTGTCTCTGCAGGTCCAGCAATTCCAGAACGTTTCCTTTTGAACCTGCAGGATGATTCCCTACATGATACATGACCTACTCTTGCTTTCAGTTATTCAGCCAACTTATATCTACATTATTCATTTTTTTCCAGAGGCAAAAACCTTCAAAAAGAAAGCTGGATAGAAGCAGTTATGCTGTTTCTGAATTAGTCAAATAATCCCTTTCACACTAGTCGTTCTTTATCATTGCCATCCACACACAGCCAACTAACAGAATGTGTGGCCATATAAACATGCAGCTCTGCTACTGGTTTTGATTATGATACAAATGGAATGGAATCATTAACCAAAATGTTATTCATAATTCCATGCTTTAAAAAATATGCTGCAGAATATTACAAATATTGTTCCAGCTGCATTGATTTAAAGCCACTAAGTAATCACGAATGGGTGTTCCCTGAGGATGTTTCAGGAAATTATATACTAGAACCAATTTCCTCTCTAATAACGTTTTTCTAAATTCAGGTCAGGTAGCCACTGACCTCATTGTGTGAAACCCTGAAATCTCTATAGCAGAAAAATACTCTGTGCATATGGCAACCACATTACTATTTTATGCAGATTTATCTAATATATATAAATTAAGTTTTATAACATTGTTCTTCATATAAATGATGTTACAAGTTACAGAGAATCTGTGTTTTTATATTTTTATCCAGTTGGCCCTTTTGTTAGAATATTACGACAGTGAACATACAGAACCTGGCAGATGTAGCTACATTATCCTTAGTAATTATCTCTTTAAGCTAATTTCAGTATGTACAAACTTTTCTTCACTATCGTAAAAATGTTCATCAGTGTTAAAAAATTCCTAGGAGTCATGTCAAAAGCTTCTGTAGAAGAAAAAAAAATGTACCCTGAGATTATAATGTACACATTACTGTTTTTGTGTGTGCATGTGTGCGCTTTACACACATGTAACTGACCTTGTCACTGTGATATAAATGAATTTCATGATCTGTGCTAGAGCTTCAGGATGAAACATAAAGGATACAGCACGCTCACCAAAACTGTGTTGACCAAAAGGATCTTCCACGTAGTTAGCCGCTTCTCTGAGAACATTCTAGACGGCAAGTCACCCAAACAGGAACCGTTCAACCACTCATTTGGGGATTATTTCATTGGGATGTGAAGAAAAATACAATCCTGAAACAGTGGCAAAGGGAGTTATATGCTAATAGAAGCAAAAGCAAACATAATTTATTGAAATTTGAATCCACTTTTTTCTCCCTCCATTTCTCTCCTTTTATACCCTTTTTACCAGAGATACAAACACAATCTTCTGTACCGATGTACCTAGCCGTTTTCGGAAAACAGTAACGTCAGTTCTTTTTAACGTAAGATATTTTCTCCTAAATTATGGAAATACGGTATGGGAGAAGAAAGAAGCTGGTTCTTTCAATGTTTATTTATATGCTATTTAGGAAGGAGGAGACCAATTTTTGCATTAACAGAGAATGCAGATTTTGTATTAGAGAAAGCCCATTAGTTTCAGTTCTGGCATGCAAGCATAAATGAAAGCAGCTTTTTTGTCCTTATCCATTAATTAAATCTAGAGAATATTAAATTGCTCTGCACTTGCACATTTTGTAGTAATCTGCAAGCGGAGCTCATAGAAGCAGCCCAGTGAGCAGAGCAGCCTCCTGGAGTGCTCTGCTTCCTCTGCAGCTCTATTCAAGCTAATCGGCTCGCTACACTGACGACCAGAGGCTGCGGCTAAAGGACATGTTTAATAATGGACTTCGACTTTTCTTCCTTTTAATGGAGACACTCATTAAGATCTCTTTTCACCATTTTTTCCTTAAAAAATGTATGCAAATGGTATCCTTGATTTTTAAAATCTATCAGTAGGTTTGAAATTACAGCACTGTCATATAGAGGCTGATGGACAGGCCAATATCCTCCCTCACTCCCCCTCTGCCTCAGTAGCAGTATTTACAAAATGCTTACTTATGATGTGCCTGTAGCCAGGGAATACTGGAATGTGTCTCTACACATATACACACATACACAAACAAACTCTCACGGAAATACAGCCTTATGTTCCAAAGCCTCACAAAAGTTAAGAAAAATGTATTATTTACAAAGGCAAGCTCCACAAAAAATGATTCTACTGCTATTTTTTTTTTAATCTTTCGCCCACTTCAAAACAAAGCAGAAAAAAGATTATTTTTGTTCCCTAGCAGAAGCATAATGTGCATAAAATTAACCTTTGTATTTACTCACAGTATCTATACTACATTAATAAGTGTTTAGCCTACACAGTCCAGCTTTATTTAGTTTTAGTATCAATCCAAACGCTCAACACCAGGTGGCGCATGGATTATTTACGAGATGATCCTTCATTCTGATTTAGTGCTATACTAGTTTTTAAATCATTTACAGTACAATTGTTGAAAAGTATCTTGACATGTTTAAAAAGAATAATTATTTTACTCCACAATGGCTACATAAAGAAAGAAGAAGAGAAGAAATAGCAAACTCCTTTTTCAGGGAAGATGGGGATATAAGAAATTAAGCAACATAAAATATAACTGGCATAAAAAAGCAGCTACATCACAAAAGCACCATTTTAAAATGAATGCAAACTTATTAGCCTGGATTCTTTCAGCCTTTATTTTGTTAAGTCAGCTGAACATTTTAAAAAAGTAGTTGTAGTCCCCACAATTTCAAGTTAATTATAAAATTTCAGGTAATAACATCTTCATATGGGAACAAAAATGTAGCCAGAAATAAAGGCTAATAAAACCACATTCCCTGATGAACACTGACATAGAAAGAAATCAGGTTTCCTCCCTTCATTTTAAGGTATGCTTTATTCAGCATATTCAGCTTTATTGTAAAACATTGTATTCATCCTTTTGAAAGTCTCAGGCCTGGCGCACCAGAAAAGAGCTCACATTTATTTGCTCCACATTCAATACTGAGCCTACTGTGTCAAGTGCTTTGTTCGGGTTTGCTTGTGGTGTCTAACCTGTTTCATGAAAAATGTAAGTGGCTTCACATACACTGGGCTCCTAGGTTTCAGGTACATTTTATCACTTTAGAGGGAGAGAAAAATATAGCAGGTAGACTTTAATGTCAGAGATTATGGACAACCTATTCCAGTGTTTGATCACTCACAGTAAAATGATCAATTATTTTTACTATTGATGTTTTATTTTAAATTCATGTTAAGACATGCTACAAGTTCAGCTTTAGGGAAGAGTTAGTAGGATAATAGACTGTCAAGATGCTGGCAAATGCACTGACCGTTCAAGATGAGCTGACAAGCCTTCAGGAGTTTTCAGCAGAAAGCAGAGGAAGCAGGTAGCTCCTTCAAACAACACTGACTAGAGCTGTAGGATCAGACTGAGTAAAAACCTAAGACCCAACAGGCAGAGCAAATGCCAGATGGTCACCAAACCTGGCTTCTCCACTGCAAGAATTCCAACAGTAGAAAGCATTAAAGCAGGAAAAACAGTATAGAAAGGACATAATACTTTTCTTCAGTGATGTTTAAGCATAATATTTAGCATCCCTTTCTTACATTTTAAATTACTGAAAGACCATGTACAAGGCTAGCAACTCTGGAACTCAGCAGCATAAATGTCTTAACTTGATTCAGTGCACATTTCTGGTTTTGTACTATCATCACCTGAAAATCTACTGCTAGAATTTGACCAGTGGTTTCAATATAGTTCTGCAAATCCATTTGAAAGAGTAAGAATGATGTGATTTGAACGTGAACATGGCAGTCTGAAAGACCTAACTGGCTGCTGGACCATTAGCATAACAATTATAAATGGTACAGCATTAAATACGAGACAATTTCTCAGTATCTGGCCTCACAGCCACCAATACTAGATCTCTTTTAATTAATATTTAATCTTTTAATTATAATTTAATATTTGAATTAATATTTAATTTAACACTATTAATATTTATGAAGACTGGAAGAGCTGTATTGTGTCTTGATCAAATATGTAGGCGACAAAATTCCATAAGAGGAAAAAGACAGAGCACTCAATACAGCGAAATTACAATGGCAGAAAAACACAGGGAACTCAGTAGAAAACAGAGGCATTTCTAGGGTATTTGCCAACACAGGTATGTAAATATAAAAATGCACACACATACATCATATGTATACATTCACATACATATATTCACATACACTTCATCTGTTAAAAGACAACACTGGGACAAGCTAATTCACTTTGAAAACTTTGGAGTAGAAAGTCTTGCAAAGAAATCTAGAAAAATAAATGAGATAGCCTAACACTAAAAAAAAAAAAAAAAAAAGGGATTTGGGGCTTATTTTTAAAGTCCTAGTAGAATTTTTAAAGTCCTGGTAGGTTATTTTTAAAGTCCTAGTAGTCTTAGTATGGTTGGTTTGTCTGACCCAATTAAAGTTTACAAAATCAGACCTTGAGAATTTTGGGTATCATCTGGATAGAATAACATCCAAATAGATCATAGAGACTGGAAAGAAGACTATTCTAACTGAATGGTTAGCCAAAAATGGTAGAACATTTTTTAAGCCCTGAAAATGCAGAATAACAAAGCATAAGAATTAACAAAACACAGAAAAAACAAAAGACAGAACTAAAGGTCCTAAATTTAAGCAACTATATCCTCGGATACAGGAAGTACATGGCAAGCTCTCAGAAAACAAAAAACTATGATGCAAATGAGTACTATACTATAGTTCAGTAGCACTCCTCAGAGTACTGAAGATCAAAAGGCAAAATGAAAGCACACACTTTGTATTCCTTTCCATGCTCTTATAATTTTGATCACTTTGACACTGTGGTAATGGCACTTTTTAAGTAGGGAAATTACATAAAACAGATGCTGATTGTAAGCCTTTTGCAGCCATAGTACAGACCTGTTGCACCCACAAGAATATAGCAGAATAAGCAAGATATAATCAATATTTGCCTATCTTAGATATAGCCATAAGAACACTGAAATAGCCTGAAATCAGCAAGGGTATATAAGCATTTTGCAAAACTGTAACATTAATAATAGGAGAAACCAAGCGGTATTTTGTAACACCGATAAGTGTATATACATATACATACAAGGATATATTCAAAGGGGTGAACAGACTTGTGGCACACCTGTGCAAATGAGGTAGAAGAAATCATCTGCGGGCAGAAAATTTGGATGAAGGATGTAGAGCATGCAGGAAAGATGTCTTGATGTCAGGAAAGAAAAAACAAAACATTTGTTTCTGTAGAACAAAAGTAATCCTGCAATCTTGCATGTAAGAAGGATGACTGGGAAAACCCAGAAGTTGAGGCTGCCCCAAAAAGATGAACTATGCCAGAAGCAGATGGGCGTTCCCCCTTTTCCTTTGAGGATAGTATTAAGAGCGTAAAACACTAAGGAGAGAGGAAAGATGGCTACTTCAGTTCCAGCCTTCCTTGCTGAAGAGCCCTCCAAGTCTCATCACCTTTATTTCTGTGACTCTGACCATCAAGTACCACACCATCAGTGCTAACTATACGGTATGGGCTCCGGGCGGCACACTCACAGCTAGTTCACAAGATGGTTAAGGATCATGTCTTTGACTGTGCATTGGTATTGACTGACAGGGATTAAGAACAAACCACTGCCAATGTTCAGTGTTACTAAGCACCAATCCTGTAAAGTGTTTTTTTAAAGTTTGAAACAGGCCTGATTTTATCAGTCCTCAGAATACTCCCTTCACTGCAATTTCTAATTCCCCAGTACATACATAAATACACAGCTTTATAAATACACATACATCTGTTCAGTTGGAGCATTTTCCATCCTACATTGCCATGACTTGGAAACTACTTGGGATATTGCCACCAGGTTTAAATAGTTCCTTAAAATTGTTAAAGCTAATTATGTTCTTTTAACTTTTTCCCCAAAGGAAAATCTGAATAAGCAACTCTTTCTGGAAACTGAACGTTGGTACAATGACTACTCCGGCACCACACCAGGCAGACGGGCAAGTAAACAGAAGATCCGCTCTTCAGAAATATGAACCCAGTTTAAAAACAATGATTCCTATACGCATCAAAGCAAAGTAAGTCACATCTGTTTGTAACTGAAAAATAAAAGGCAAAAAAAACCCATGCAAATAGTTAAAATTTCATTAATATGTTATTATGAAATATTGTGTCTTACTCACTTTATTTTGTTTGTTAACTGGGTCAATATGTGGCCAGGATAATTTTTAGCCCTGGTCTGAGCTGAGTTTAAGTGACAGACTATGACATTTCAGCATTGTCAAAAGGTAACATGAACATATGCCCTGCATGCCTTGGAGCAGTATGTGAGAAGGATACCGCTTATGTGCAGCAAAGTTGTCCTCAAGAAAGAAAACATTTCCTGGCTCAGAAGCAGAGCATGCCGCACGCTCTGGAAAGAAATGGCTGAGGTCTTAGCCCAGGACTGAGACTTTACCATATTACTGATTAGTAAGTGATGTTATTCAGAGCTAGCATTCTCCTAAAAAATGCAGGGCAATCCCTCCCTGTAAGCATCAAAAGATCTTTAAATGCTTCAGAATAATTTTTTACAGTTAGCATTTGGAATGTCAATCTGACAGCCATAAAACAGACTTTGTGAGTACCACAATAATACCTTTATTTTCCCCTAGGTCATCTGTTAATCCAATGGATGATGCAGGGCTGTTCTCATCAGTTACGTATTCTTGGCTTACACCCTTAATGATGAAAGGATATAGACACAGCATCACTGCGGATAGCTTACCACCATTATCTTATTATGACAGCGCAGACCCAAATGCTAAAAGGTAGCACTATTTCTATTCTACTGACCTACTACTCTAAGATTTCTATTTATGTGTCCTTACAGAGTTAGTCATGATCAGAAACACATAGAAAGAACAAGAAATATAATATATTAGCTGCTCTTAGCTGCAAAATAATCTGTGCTACTTCCATTGTTTTACTTTGTTCATAATACTCATGGAAAGAAAACCATAGTATAAGCAGCAGAAATTAAAATAAAAGAACAGGTAGGAATTGCATATAAGATGCAAAACAAAAACAATCAATCAAAAAAAAAAAACAAAACAGGGGAACAAACCTAAAAAAGCTTTGCTGCATCCCTTTCTATTATGCAATGCAGGCTGTAGTTCCTAGGCATAAAATGAAAAAGGCAGCAAAGAATCACTTTCAAAAATCAACCATTTGCCCCTTCAGCCAAATTACTGTGGGAACCTAATCAAAAACCAACCAAAGCTGCAAAAGGCTTTTATGTAAGTTCAGTCAGGCCCCAATGCTCTGACCCTGACTGGCTAAAACTAAAGAATACAGTTAACTATTTTAATAACCACCATATTACATGTAATCATACTACTTATATAATTATATATTTGTATGTTCATAGACCATGGGATGTAGTCAGACTGCTCAGAATTTTACAACTTAGAGCCCACAGCACTGCCAAGTTTTCTAAAAGGACCAGTGAGTTTTACATGTGATGTTAACAACTCCATGAAACTGCAGTTCCCAGTGCTGAAAATTGATATTCATTCCAGCTTAATATTAGCATTCTGTGAATTCACCCCAGGGGTTAAAAAAGACAACGATTTCATCTTGTTCCACTGTGGTCTACATTTAGCTGAATAATTAAGACTGTCTGTCCTCATGAAACAAATTCTCAATTAATCTTTCATTTTAATAATTTCCTAGAGGAGTCATTTGGCATAATGAATTCTTTTCATGAGATGCTGCTCTCTAGAAATGTTCCCTGTATATTACTTCTAAAGATGTCTTTAAATGAACAGATTGACAGAGTAAGAAAATGAATTCTATTACCTAAGCAGTTTCCTACACAAGTGCCTTATGCATTTTTGGGAATGGAAGAAATGGCATTAAGCTTCTCAGTTTTACACTGGCAAATTTTATTTATTTATTTATTTATTTATTTATTTACAGATTTCGACGCCTTTGGGAAGCAGAGCTTGCAAGAGTTGGGCCTGAAAAAGCTTCCTTGGGCAAAGTAGCATGGAAATTTCAAAGAACAAGACTTTTGCTGGATATCATAGTAAATTTAATTAGCATTATATTTGCTGCTTTAGGACCTGTAAGTTGTATTTCATATTTATGACCAATATTACAAATAGGTTTCTTTTTTACATATTTATGGCAGTTAAATATTTTTAGAATATATTTATAAGTAATATATTTGACATATTTTAAATGTCACCTGTTTTCTAAAGGTAAACTGTATTGTCTGGAATGCATATTAAAAGGAAATGTATTATTCGGTCTTTTTTGTGTCAAAAAATATTACCCCGAACTACAACTCAAAGTTTGCTTATGCAACAGTTAAAGGAACAAACACAGGAGACAAAGCTGTGATGAACGTTTGCAAAGTCAGCAAATGTTGTCCTAAAATGTCGCAGTGTCTGTAAATTTTTCTTTAATGTTTTGCCTTATTTTTTTCCTCAGATGCATCTTACCATTAGTATGTTTTCTAATTTAAAGATTTGAACTTCAAAATGTACCAAAGCATGGCTGCTATTCCTGTACTGTCCCTGCGCTCTT
Source organism: Tinamus guttatus (assembly GCF_000705375.1). The sequence continues at coordinate 430,899 of NW_010589810.1, forward strand.
TTTTTGCCTATAATTCGCTTAATTGAAAGTTGGCAACAGAGCAGGTCTTGTTGCTGCAATGGAGTAATCATATTACAGTCAAATTAATTATACTTTGGAATAAAATAATAAAAAATATGGATGATTTTTGTTCTGCTAAAGAAATTTTCAAAAAATTTTAAAAAATCCAAAATTTTTTCAAAAAAATTAAAAAGACTATCTGTCTCACCTTTAGTGCATCTAAAGAGAGAATCCAGCAATTACCTTGAGCAAAGTGAATCTATTTCTTTGCATTTTTCATGAAGCAATGTCTACTGAGATCATCATTCTTATGTCGTAATATGGAAGCCATGAGTGAAAAGTAGTGTCTTACAGCAAATCTAAGAAGATTTCTAACACCACAGAACTTGAGTTTCTAAATGCTCAGATTCAAGAATTTCATACTATTACTCCAGGAGTTGGGATCAGGGGTGAAGACTTCTAGTAAAGTCACTCTGCACTGATTTATTTTTTCCAGTTCCAAAATCTTTTAGGTTTTATCCTGCAGTTAACTTTCTCTGGTAACTTTCACTCAAGAGCGACTGGACTTGGCACCAGTGTACGACCAGCTATTAACCAGTCAGAATATATGCAATACTACATTCTACAAGGAAAGCAGAACACATGCATGGAGCACAGCTTAGCTGCCTGGTATCATCAGTCAGTGCCTTTGATTAATGAGCAAGGAAACACAACGCCAAGGCACGCCTTTTCTGCGACACAAATAACTTGAGTGATTCCATTTCCCAGAGTTTAGTAACTGCAATTCTTCCTGGTTTTTATATGGATCTATTCCTCCCCACAATGTCTGGGAGAATCTAAATAAAAATGCCTTTCCAAGAAGTAAATGTCCTTCTCATGCTGAAGTGAATGGTGTTCAATTCTTGACTAGAACAGCTAAGGAAGAATTCGCCTAGGAGCAACCCAAAAGATTGCCACTTCTGAGGTCTAGCTGAAGGCAATGCTCAGACACAGTATCAGGCCTACATCTGCAGTAACCTGGCCTTAACATACCATTCTTAGTATCACACTCCATTACACAAAAGACTCTAGGAAATATTCATGTTTTTCAATTACATTTAACATCACAGACTATTGAATTCTAGAGAATAGCTGAAGACAGAGTAGAGTCCTCATATAGTGATTACTCATTGTAACAGTTCATGTATCTACCCATACATACGCTCAGTGTGGAATGGAAAGTTCTTCCCCAAACTGAGGATAAAAGGAAAATACTCAGAAGAAACATTTCAAAGACAGCAGTCTGGGACGTGTAAATGCATTTTACTGAATTCAATGAGTATGACTCACGATCAGCTGCTGGCCGGCACTACAGCTCCCTAGCCTTGTGATGCGAGAGCCATTAATTCTATGCTGCAAAGTACAGAACAGAGACTAGGTGATCCTTAAAACAGCAGTGAGCCAAGACAACATATAAGCACTCCCAGAAATTATATCTCAAGGCTGTTCCTAAAGTGAACTTCTACAGGTACATTAAGACAAAACACACACTGGCAATAATCCATTTTCAGGATTTTTTTCTCCATAAAAACATAAGTTGCAGCCATCTAGTGAGGTTAGGACCAAGTCCACTGAAGCTGGTAAGAATAACTTCTCTCAGTTATACAGATAAGAGATGACTTTGATCAATGAGATCTTAATTACAGCATTTCTGAACTGCTGAAAAATTGACTTTCCAAATAGAACTATACACTATAAATGTTTTGACATTCTTCCTCTCTAATTTCAATAGTATGTTTAGTGTCATGATAAAGCAGTACGCCTCCTGATTTCATAGTGGTAAACTTTGCAAAGACTACAAAATAGGAAAATATCATTTACATGAATACAACATACAATTTAAAATATTCTGACATTACTTTGCAGACTGTGATCATTCATAAAATTCTACAGCACAGTGCAAGCACCTCAAAAAACTTTGCTAAGGGAGTTGGACTCTGCATGGCACTCTTTCTTGCTGAATTTTTAAAAATAATATTTTGGGCACTGGCATGGGCCATAAACTACTGAACAGCCATACGACTAAAAAATGCTATTTCTACTGTAATATTTGAACATCTACTGGAATTTAAGTCTTTGACACAGGCTTCCGTTGGTGAGGTAAGTCCTCATAAACAAACGCTATTGTTCACCTTTCCAGTTATTTTTAAACTTCTGTGAAATGCTGAGAAGATATGCCATATTCACTTAAATCTTTTCCTAACAAAAAGTAAACATGTAATTTGATCCTGAAAATCATGGGGCTACAAAACTACTATCAATTTTTAAAATCTAAATATTTTTTCCATAAATGAAGCATGTTGCATATATCTCTCTAATGTATCTCTTAATGTATCTCTCTATTTCTTGCAGGTCATCAATGTGCTTTCTCATGATGGGTATCATATGTTTGAAGCAGCCATTTTTTGTCCCTTGCCAATGAATGTGCCTATACTAATTATCATTTGCACAGTATATGCTTGTGCTATTCTTGGTCCCACAGCTCTCATAGGCACATTTGTGTACATCCTATTTATACCTCTACAGGTAAGGTGCAACATCTACTAACTGCCTTATTTCCGCATTGATTTATAGTAATACCAACACTGGGATTTTCACAGGAAGCTAAGAATAACATAAGTTAATGTTTTATGTGCAGTGTGTGCCTGTCTGCTGATCTTCCAAAAATTCTATTATCTGTGTCTTTTGTGGTAAAGACTTCCAAATTCATTGTCATAGAAATATACATCTATTATGGTACTTTTGGTTTCTATATTCATGTTGCCAAACAAAGCAGTTTTATGGTGAACTGGAAGGAGTATGATTGGAAGAAAAGATGAGGACCGAATTTCAGGTACAGTGGTCAGGAAAGAAGATATTGTTTTAAAAACAGTATGTTGCATATAAAACAGTTCAAAAAAGCTCCTCATTATGAAGTAGAACTTATTTGTTACTTAATGGGAATATATATCTTCCTTATTTTCATTAAGGAAGGCAACACTAATATGATTATTTAGTCAAATATCCTTTAGCTTGCCTGAGCATTTACATGCACTTTGCAGCATTTCTAAAGTTTCCACTTGAATCCACAATGACTGTGTCAGCAAAATTCTGTGAATAACAGTCTATGAATCAAGCTTTTCACAGTAGTAAAAAGAGATTTGTAAGATAAGCAGTATCGTATGATTGGAATACAAAAATCTACCACAGTGGTTTTTAACTGCCTACGTTTATGTCAAACCACTTAATCCCAAGTCAGCTGTTTGCACAAGCAAGATGTCAACAAGGTTGGGAGCACCTAGGGCACCTGGGCCATCAAAGGCACCATGGCCCTTTATATCAGTTGGCCAATTAGCCCTTCGGGCCTATCTGTCCATCTGGTTAGCAGGAAGCAGGGTAAATTCCTAAGAAATTTTTGGAAGATAGAGAAGAACTTCATGCAGAAAGTTTTTCTTCATATTTCAGAAGGTCTCAAAGCAAACTGATGTTTTATATTTAATCCGGTAGTTACTAACAAGGTTTTGTGTTATTTGTTTGTTTGTTTGTTTTTAATAAGATTTTTACAACTTGATTGCAGATAAAGATGGCTAAATTCACAACTGTATTCCGACAAGCAGCAATATCAGTTACCGATAAGCGCGTGCAAATAATGAATGAGATTTTAACATGCATTAAATTGATTAAAATGTATGCTTGGGAAAAATCTTTTGCAACAACAATCAAAGGTACAGAAAATTACCATTTTAAAGTAGCATGCACAATTATAACTGTGGTATTCTCTCCAGTAGCAGGAGATCACAGAGACAGCACGCATTATCTATATTTCTAAAATACTATATATGAAAGGATCTTTATACATACCCCTTTTGAGCTCTTGCTACAAAGAGGATACAAAGAGAACAAAGTATCAAAAATTACCTCAACAGAGTAGTAGGAAGGGAGAAAGCAGCAATGTAAACAGATTGCTACTACTGCTTTGCCTGTCTCCTCCGGAACTCCTTCGCCTGTGCATCCTCGTTACCTTTACTGTAAAGAGAGGCGTTAACTAGAAAAAGGAAAAGAGCCACCTGAGGGAACAGGGAATCGCCCAAATATTTCTAGGGACTAATACAGCGTGGAATCTTAGAAAAGTTTGTGCAACTCAAACAGTATTAATCTCCTTATAAATTATTTGAGTTCTCTCAAGTGACAGGGAGGTATGTGCTATTATGTGCACAGCCAACAGTTATAGATGTGGCTATTCTAGTACCACAGACTCCCCTTTGGTGCCCCCTCTTCTAGATGTAATTTTCTAAATCGCTAGAGATTTTTTACAGTTTTATGCCTAGTAGAAGGAAGAAAAAAAAAAAAAAAAGCTTTGCCAATACATGTTTATTCCTAATCTGTCTTGTCCAGTACCTGATTCACTGCCAACTCAGATGGTTCAAGCACGTGTAATGTGTGTATACATGCATATATATATACATATATATACACACACACACACACAGAGTATTTATTTTTTTATTTTACAGGTATAAGAAATACTGAAAAGAAGCTATTAGAAAAGGCAGCATACGTACAGAGTGTAAATTCTGCTCTGACACCTATCGTATCAGCACTGGCTACTGTCCTGACATTTACTTTACACACGATTTTAAAGCAAGAACTAACTGCAGCAGTTGTATGATTTCTTATTTATTTTGTTATTATACATTTTATTTTTAGCTCTTTTTTTTAACCTTAGAATCTTAAGGTTTTTTTTTTCTACAGCCTCTTAAATTCATGCATTATCTTGGAAATTTTTACTAAAGGATAACTCTGCAATAAAATTGGCTTCATTACTTTCCTGTGCAGCTTGTATGTGGCCACTCAGCATGAGTGACTATTGTTAAATCCTGGAAGATAAATGTGTAGCTGATAAATGAAGGTGATTGCTAATTGGAGCACTTTTCAAATGAAGATAAACAGTTTTCTTGAAGAATTTAAAACGTTTTTTGTTTAAACAGAAAAATACCTAGGCATTTGGGATTATACATCATCCAGTGGTTCTTCGTAGGCTTCAGTTCTCAACAGTACAATATTCTATTCTGCAAGTGGCAAATATTCATTGCCTTTAGAAATCAGAAAACAGATAGAACATTAATGCAATAAAGGACATTTTAATAAGAAAAAAATGCATATAGAGTTTAACTTAGAAAAAAAACAGTAACTCCAATATAAGATTTATATGAGGACTTATATGAAAAAAAAAAGTGCAGGAACAAAAAAGAACTAGAAAGATATTATTTCATTCAGAGAGAGAGCATAAAATCTGATATGTTATAGGAAAAATGACATGAGTTTCAGCTAAACCGAAGAAAAAGATTTATTATTTGTGTAGGACTGCAACTCTTAACTGCTTCCTGAAATTTTGTCATACCTGAGGTAAACTTACTCATAATCCAGATCAATTTTTTGTAACACAGTAATTTCAACAGACCCACTTTCAAATGTAACTAGTGCTCTGGGGATGCCCAATCTGGCTTTAGAAGAGGTTCACTTTCAAAAGGTATTGAACACAAAACCTTTCAAAAATCAATTTCTTGAATGTATTTCCAATTTGGCACCTCAGAAGTACTGCTGAAAATGTTGGCTTTGTATTTTTCCTCCCAAATTGATCAATCATTGGAAAAGAATATGTATCAATCATCTGCTCTTAAAAAGATTACATTCAGCCAAGATTACCTAGGGAATTAACTCAGGACCATGCAAAAATGGTAATACATTTGCGTTCTATATAAATTACACACAAATGTATGAAGAAAGCTCTTTGGGTAGAGGCCATCAACAACAAATCTGTAAATTTAATTCCAGTCCTAAGAAAATACTAAATTCATTTAATAGGGATGAAATGAGGTCTCACTTAGATGTCAGTAGCAGCTAGGTGCTAGCCAATACCAGAAATAAACCCGATTGATTTAAAGGAATGACAGAGAATACAAAGGAAAGCAGGACATTGTGCGTGATTTACTTGTATTTCACTGAAACCTTTTGGTAGGACATCACAGAGGCAGCAGAGTAAAAACTACAGCTTTACTAAAAATATAATAAAACGGGCAGAGAAATGGCTGGCAGGAAGATTTCCTGTTAATGGACCAATTGCTTCCTTCATCTAAGCTAACCAAATTCAGTGATGTTAAACTAAGGAAAAAATTGCCTCAGGAAATACAAATCAGCATATAGTATCATTCCAAAAATCTCAGTGAGGGGACTAACGTTACTTAGTTATTCATAAGGGCTTTGAGAAAAATAAATGGTTGGGCTAGATTTAACTGCTCAGTGTGCATTTCTTTAAATAAAAGGCACAAATGAACAGTAGATACTTATTTTTCATCACTATATTGTAAAATGCAGATATGACTTTCTTTTTCAATGTTTATTGGAAGCAATAAGCTATTTTCGCTTTTTCCTTTCCAGGTTTTCAGTGTGATTGCTATGCTTAATGTAATGAAGTTCTCAATTGCAATCTTACCATTCTCAGTGAAAGCAGCAACAGAAGCTAAGGTTTCTCTAGCAAGACTGAAGGTACATTCTGCTTTTAATATATTTGACAGGTTTTTTTTTACATTATAGTCTATTGATTACTTCAGGATTAGAGTTTTAGGAGGCCTAGTTCCTAACTCAATCAGTGTTGTTTATTTTTTATTTTTTTTAAAGAAGCATCGTAAAAATGTTTTGGTATTAAAAAGCTAAAGGAAAACCCTGTATCTTCTCAATAGAGTACTGATGATTAATTATTATCCTCTGTATTGCTGTAGTATCTCAGTACAGATGATTAACTAAGCACAGGGCTATGGTGTGAATGGGCAAGGTACACTGGAACACAGTTTACTCAAAATCTTCACCGCATTTGACCGTGATGGAAACAAGTCATATCTCCAATGATTTGGCAAAAAAAAAAAAAAAAAAAGGGAGAAAGTTTTCTTTCTCGTGTTTTAATAAATAGTATTCCTATCTGCATCTCTCTTATTTTAGAGAATTCTTGTAACTGAAGTACCTCCGATTTACATAACTAACCTGAAAAATTCAGAAAATGCCATAATAGTGGAAGATGCAACATTGTCTTGGGAACAGCTGAATAACTACGGTGAAAAGAGAAATAGTGATAACATTATGAACACACAGAGCGTCCATAAAAATCAAGCAAAACAAACAGCTCTACCTTCTTGCTTGGAGCCACCATCTGAGATATTACCTAGCAGGACATCAAGAGAGAATGGCACAATCACCATTTTGCAGCACTTAAGTTTTACGGTGAAAAAAGTAGGCACATATTAAAGAAATTATATCAACATAATACGCCACAAGGTCGTCTGTCTCACCACCCAGCACTACTGCCTTTCATTGCTCTAAGAAATGTCATAAAATTTGACTGGCCTTTCCCATTCCTGCCTTTTCTACAGCTCTTTTCACTAAGGGTTTCTTTGTGATGCACTTCAAGGACTAAATATATGTATGTATTATTATTATTTGCTAATATTAGAAAATTGGAGACTCTATCTAGATCAATGTCCTATTCTTCCAGATGCTGTGCATGGACAGAATATGATTCAAGTCATATTCTCAAGTTAAAGCAACAGGTTTGCGTGAAAAGAAATTTTAAACAGTTATCTAAATGAAATAACATGTTCTCAAACTACGTGCTCCACATAACAAAAACAGATTTCCAAAAGGCTCACATCATTGCATTAGTTAAAATGTCTCAGTTTATTTTTTAAAAAAGTTTTCAGTGAACCATTTGAAGTATTTTAAACTTCGTCTTTGCAGATATAAATACGGTATAGGAATTATCTTATAAATGCAGCTTAGCCATTTTAAGAATATGTCTCTTTTTAGGGAAAAATAGTGGGTATTTGTGGAAATGTTGGAAGTGGAAAGAGCGCAATAATATCTGCTATTTTAGGACAGGTATGTATGTCGGTAGAGTAACATTTTCCTTTCGCTCTCCTTATGAGAAAGACACATATGTAATTGAAATAGGTGCACATGAGCACATAAGGTACACGGTTACTCATTTCTTTTTCCTAAAGAGTGATTAAATACTACCAGTTAAACAGAAAAAGGCAAATTGTTTACTATTAACTGCATCACTCAACACTGTTTCTGAAGGTTCTTCTCTGTTATGTAATAGTTTTATTTACTGCAAAACAGCTTTATTTACTAATTCTCTAGTGTTTCAAGTCAGGATTATTCATAAAACATTTTCTTCAGTACAAAACTGCTGTTTCAGATGAACCTCCATGATGGTACAGTAGCTGTTGATGGAACATTAGCTTACGTATCACAGCAAGCCTTTATATTTCACGGAAGCATGAGAGAAAACATATTATTTGGAGAAGAATACAATGAACAAAGGTAAATGCCAGACTATCAATATCTTTACAACTGAAACATCTGAAAATTAATGGCTTAAAAAGCCATTATATATGCATGAATCTGTGGTTATATCTTTCTCATGTTTTAAAATACATAATCAGAAAAAATACGAGCATATGTTGGTCAGCCTTGCAGGCTGAGGAAAGATGAAGCTGATAACTGACTCAGACTATTCTATTTATGGAATAAGGAGAAGCTATGTACTTCAGTTTTTTTCATACGCTAGACCTTTGGCTTCATGCTGTAGCCATTAACACCAAATGTTAACCAATGTTAACCAAAATATTAACCAAATGTTAACCATGGTGGCCAGACAGGACAAGTGGTAATGGGTGCAAGCTGAAACACAGGGAGTTCCATCTCCATGTGAGGAAAAACTTCTTTACTGTGAGGGTGACAGAGCCCTGGAACAGGCTGCCCAGAGAGGTTGTGGAATCTCCTTCTCTGGAGATCTTCAAACTGGATGCCACCCTGTGCCATGTGCTCTAGGTGTCCCTGCTTGAGCAGGGGCTTTGGACTAGATGATCTCCAGAGGTTCCTCCCAACCTGAACCAATCTGCAATTCTGTGAAATAAAATTTCCCCAGATGCTAACTCCCCAGCTGTGGCTAGAAAGAGATGCATGTTACACTCTTAAAGAGGTTATATTTTCAGATCCAGTGATCCTTGCCCAAAATGTAGAAAGTAGAAAATGCATATGTGTTTATCTTCTCAAAGATCTTTGTAATAAGAATTAAAGAGACAACACCACAGGTCTGACAGCATGATAGAGCTAGAGCTTTACATAGCGAAAACCAGAGAGCTAGCTGAAGGACTCTGCCATATACCTGTATAGTCCAAAACACTTGGAACATAGATGTATTAATTAATAAAAATTGTTTTATTCATATAATTAAAAATTAAAAAATGCTGAACTTTTACTTTCAGATACAATTACGCAGTCAATGTATGCAGCTTAGATTCAGATATGGAAATTCTTCCTCATGGAGATATGACAGAAGTAAGTATTACTATACATACTAAAATAAAAACAATTATACTGCCATGTAAGAAAGAGGAAGAAGGAATAAAAGAGAAACAAGGGTAGCTTTTAAAATTTTCCTTATACTTTTTGTGAATAAAGTTACATTACATCCTTACAAAGCAACAAAAAGAGCAGAACTGAGTAACAATATAAAGAGGCGCTCACTGCTGTCTTTACAGCAAGAAGCTCTTGTTAGCACACTCGGGAGGATCATCATTTTCTCTTCTGCTGTTGTTTCTCTGGATTTGCTTGGTTACTGCCTATCAGGCATTTACAGTCAAGTAACAAGTGCCAGTATCTCAGCTAGGGTAAACTGCAGTGCATGAAGCTATACTGTAGGGCAACTGCTAAGCAGCTGTTACTAAATGTTGAGATTCTTTCCAAATGGTGAATTAACTAATAAATTTTACCCTTTTGCTTTTCTGTTCATGTATGCAACAATCTCAAATGTTTTCAAGTTAATCGTAATTTTAAGTGACTAATGCCTGGTCTGCATTCAGGGATTCAAAATGCAGATGAAAAATTCTACAGTAGAAAATTATACTATGGGCTGATTAAGCTAATTTAACTCCTCAAGCAGCATGAATTTCAAATTATATGATTGCTTCTAATAATGACAGCAAATGCTAACCTAATCAGTCACAAGATCAGGGTGTATTGCATCAAGACATTGCACCCTCTTACATAATCACTTTGTTTCCCTTGAGATTTCATCTTTTTCTTTTAGAAACTGAAAGAAATTTCAGCACTAGAGACATCTATCTGTCAGCTTTTAATAAGTCTGTTATTCCCTGACCTACCTCACAAGAGAAGCAGCTGTCAGCAGAAAAGATATCTAAACAAAAGCTATGTAATTTTCCACTCCTTTTAAGTCCCCTTTGAGGGAGTCTAATACTCTTAGGTATGTCTTGTAGGCACGCTGCAACTCTTTTCCAGTTCAAGAAAAATAGAGGTTTAAATCCTCCTGAAACATCAATGCTGTATTAACTCCAAAAAACTGTTAGATTTGGGGGGACTGACATCACGAAGAATCTTTCTACCCAATTTCTTTCTTTTTACTACTCATGACCATCTATGACAACCACTGATCTTCTGAAACCTTTTGAAAACTACAAGAAAACTCATGCTCCACCTAAAACAGATTGCTAAAAGTATATGCAAAGTTTATGCAAACATTCAGCAGTTTGCCTGAGCAATAACCATTTTGGTTTGAAGAATGAAGTAATTTTATATGTAAGGTACTACTATCCACTAAAGATCCCACACTACTTTTTCACTGTTAAAATAGTCCATTAGCAGCTTTAGACAAGTTCTCTCTTTCTTTTTCAGATTTCACTACACTAAAAAAGACTCTACGACAAATCTCCATGTTAGTGACTCCTGGTCTCTAAAGATGTGATAATTATAAAGTCATGAAATTAAGGTTTAAATTTGCTACAAATTCCCATAAGGTTCAGGAACATGTCAGTCAGGTTATGCCTGCCTCTCTCTCTCTCTCTGTGTGTGTGTGAGGGAATCCCTTCTTATAACCATAATATTATGAAAATGATCAAAGATGAGGAGACGAGTGACAGACCTCTGGTGTGAATGTCTGAAAGCCAACACCTCCATGACAGTAACACACACATATGCACAAGTCACAGTCAGGTCTGCCAGAGTTTGAGAGATGTGATATATCTGCTTAAAGGAAAGCTAAAACTATTCTGGATAAGAACACAGCCTTATAATGAATGAAAATTATGGAGCAATTGCAATTAGAAATGCAGAGCTATCCTAATAATACTAGTTACTTCTTTCTATTTAAAGATAGGAGAAAGAGGTCTCAACCTTTCTGGTGGCCAGAAGCAAAGGATCAGCTTAGCACGTGCTGTTTATGCAAACAGAGATATTTATTTGTTGGATGATCCCTTATCAGCAGTCGATGCACATGTCGGGAAGCACATTTTTGAACGATGCATAAAAGAGGCCCTTAAGGGAAAAACAATACTCTTAGTAACTCATCAATTACAGGTAAATTAAAAAATGAGTTTAACTGTCCTTCATTTATGAATACTATGGTATTAAAAATACATAAGTATTTGTATAAAATAGGAATAATTCTTAAAACAATATACTCAAGTGCTTTATGTTTGTTTCAGTTTTCTCAGTCATAAGTACTGGAAGACATCTAATGAGCAAGAATATTTTGGTTAGACAGACATGTTTTGGTGGAATTCATCTATTCCATTTTTACCACTTAAGGCTGAATCTTTATAATAAAAAAATGGTTATATCAGAAAGCTGGTTAAGGCCATTTTTTTTTAATGTATATAATTGTGAAGAAAATATAAGAACATAGACATTTATATGATGGCTCGAAATGATCACCGAGCTGCAGAAATTTTCTGATCTGTGAAATGAAACTGCTAATTTTCATCATTCCATTTGCAAGTACTAGATATTTGCATTTATTCCCATGCAGTTGTAATACTTACAGAATTAATTTTCCATTTACAAAAACACAGTATTTAGAATTCTGTGATGAAGTAATTTTATTAGAAGATGGAAAAATATGTGAAAGTGGAACTCACAAAATCTTAATACAGAAAAATGGATGCTATGCTCAGCTGATTGAAAATCTTCACATGGAGCAAACAAAGGTATGTTACCTTTTCATATAAAATACACACCACTATTCCTATGCTTCAGGATATGGCGTTTCAAGTTTCATATGCACATTCATCTTATCTTTCAGAAGCCAAAACACATTTTTATTGACTCACTCACAGAAGCACAAGACAAAAGTGACATCTCAGGCAGCTTTCATGAAGGAGATAAAAACTATGGTAAAATAATTTCTCTCTAAAATCTGAATTGCTGATATGCCATCTAAAAAGTCTATTTAATTATTTTGTCATATTTGTAGTCTCTGATATGTCTGAGGAGGGAAATAAGATACCAAGGGAAGGATCCCAAGAGAGAAGCAATGCAGGTATGCTAACCAGAAACACTTGACTTTTTTTTTTTTTTTTCCCCCTCAGATGATGGTTTTTAAACAAACTTAGCTTGAAGCTGAAAGTATTGAGACCTTCAAAACATGCTCTTGACCCAGCACAGCTTGTGTCTCCTTCCTTAGTCTACTCAGGCTGCATTAATTGTAAACGTCTCAGAACAGATACTCATGCTATTCTCTCTTCCTCCATTCACGTGTTCCAAGTGGAATAGGACCTGTTAAACATTCTCCACATGTTCTCCAGTTCAAGCCCCGCAGTTTATATAAGCGGTGGCAAAGATAATTTGTGAATCTTGTTGGAAATTAGGAATTTATCTGAGTTGCTCAGATCACTGAGAAACTTAAATTGCAAAATTCTGATGCCAAAAAAAAAAAGTTTGAAAGAATTAAATTTTGGAACTAGGTAACCTGCAGCACTTAAATGTATTTAAACTCTACTAATCTAGGTAGCATATATAGTATTTCTCTTGATATATCCCGACTTTCAGCTATTTTAAATCAGAGCCTTCCTAAACCAATTGTAATTTCTAAATATTTAGTAATCCTCAGTGGACTTTTTTCTTGTGAATTTGTCTAGTCTATATATAACCCCTTATAAAGCATTTATTTCTACAGATCTACTGTGTATGACATGAAGAACCATCCTCTTTTGCTTGGTGTTCTTCATATCAAACATCCCACCTATTGTTCTGAAAAATACTGAACACTGAATTCCTACCCACTGTCTTCATTTCACTCATGCTTTTGAAGATATCTATCACACTATCCCACAGTTATCTCTTTTTAGCTTGAAGGGTCATTTCACAGACAACAAATCATTTCTTAGCTGTGAAATTTCTGTCGTCCTACCTCCATTCAGAACTAAAGGACAAAATGGATTTAAAAGTGTTCTTATTTGGAAGAAAATTTGGGTTTTGCATTCCCTTCTACTGATACTTTGTTTTGTGAGGAATGAGGAGGGAGAAATGAAATAGAGTTTTGTATGCAGACCTAAAAGCTGCTCACCAGTCTTAGTAAATACACGTAATTTATCGCAATCTTCCAGTCATTCAACAACCATTAAAAATCCAGAAGGGCTATTTACCATATACTACCAGTATTTAGCAAAAGTACAGATCCTATGAATAAATAGGTATATTTTGCAAATGCTCTTATGAAACAGCCACAACAAAGACTCTTTTTTCTAGTTAGTGTGTGACATTGGTTCAAAAATAGCCACATCTACTCCTACAAAGAGCTTTCTATTTGCATTGCAGCTCCTATACACCAACTTGTTCAAGAAGAGGAAAAACAGGAAGGTTCGGTGACATGGAAAACTTACCATGCTTACATTAAAGCTTCTGGAGGTACCTTTAGCAAATCTATTTCTATTTTATGGTGCACACTAGCAATCTGAGTTTTCCTTTTCTGCGCAAAGATACCTGCTTTAATTTTACGAGAATGTGAAAACCATACTATATTAAAGAATATATTAAAAAGTTTACAAACTTTTGAAAGATGCATAAGCTAGAAAGGCATACTGCTCCTTCTCCTCTTTAAATAAACTTTTAATAGAAAAATTGAAAATATTGAAATATAGAAAAATTAGGCACTGCATTGACAAAGTGAAAATTAAGCAGCTACATTTGGTTCTCACTAAGAGCTTATTAAAATCTGCGACTTTCCAGTATTGGTCAAGTGCATTATAGTAAGAAGTCATCAGTAAAATTCAGATATGATTAGATATATTTCCAAGGTATTTAGATATGAGATTACATTTAACACAATTGCAAACTAGAATCCTTTAGAAGTATTTTAACTATCATTTATTTGCATATGTGCTCTTTATCCTCATATTATCACTCAGCTGATCTTCAACTCTCTCCAAAAAAGGACTGAGACCCATTTAACACATTTTCTAAGTGCACTATCAGCTTTTAGAATCTCTGGGCCCCATGGGTCCACATGCCCAGTTGGATATTCCCCTGTATATGAACTAAGTTTTGATGTCCTTTTTTTGAACAGAATTTAAGTTAACATAACTAAGAAAAAAATAAGAAAAATGCATTATTCTCCCCATTCCCATTTTTGTAAATGGAAGTTCTGCACATATAAGGAAAGAAAACAGGCAAGAGTTAAGTAATATCTCTGCTGAAAAGCTGTTCAGCAGATCATAGGAGACATATTATCTCTTAAACTAATTCTGCTCCATCAACTTTGTGCTACCTTCCATTTCTAGGTTTCACATTGTCTTCTTTCATAGTGCTCCTCTTTATGCTGATGATCGGCTCTTCAGCCTTCAGTAACTGGTGGCTGAGTTTCTGGGTAGAGCAAGACTCAGAGGTACGTGCACTAGTGTAATAGTTTTCTGTTAACTTTTGATTGTTGGAGGGACAGTTAAAAACATATTTGAGCAACAGGAGCAATAACGTTCAAACCTATTTTATTTATATTTGTAGCATAATTTCTCTGTTTAGTGGAAGAAGTAGCATGAATAACCAGGGTATCCAGAACCCTGAAGAAAAGTCTATAGGCTTTTAATGTGGATGGAAATGGAAGATCAATCAAACGGAAAATCAATTAAAGGAAGATAACTTAAAATAATCTTAAATGGTGGAAGGGAACAGTGGAAAGCTTTATAGAGTACTGAGCTATTATATTTGCAAAATTATTACAAAAATTTCATGAACTTTAAAACTGACCAAATCTTTAAAATACTATATAATAAAATATAACATCTACTTGATAAGAGAGCTGTATCATGAAGTTTACTGTACATGAGAATCCCATATCATTTTTCCTAAGACACAGAAGAATTTTTAGGAAAAAGTAGAGACGAAAAGGTACCTTCTATTTTAGCTCCCTTGCCATCCTCCACTTGCATGAGTGGTGTATCACTGTATATCATCATATCAGCAAAGATCTAAGGTTTAAATCACGGGTTTATTTCTTTTTGTTTTAAAGGAAAGGTATAAATTTTTGGATAACGAAGCAAAGGGCATTTCTGCGGTGGCAAATACCTCAAATAATCCTAGAACACACTTTTATCGCTTGATCTATGGAATTAGCATGGTGATCATGATCATACTAAGCATTGTTAAAGGCTTTATTTTTACAAAGACCACATTAAAGGCTTCTTCTACATTACATGATAGCTTATTTTGTAAGGTAAAGCAGCTACTTTGTTATTTCTATTTAGTAAAGAATACTTATTTAATATTAACTTATTTTATCTAGACTTCTTTCACAGTCTATAGGGAGAAACTTCTAAAATGTGATTCATCCTGCTCTGAGGTAAAATGCCTGAAACAGGGCAGATGAACAATTCCCTCAAAGTCCATACGTCTCTCCAGTGACCGCGAAGGGAGTTTATATAACTGGCTCAGATGCAGAAATCTGCGATATAGCTATGTGGGGCACGAGACAAATCCCAGCCTTTACATCAAATTTTCTAATACTATAAAAATACTACCTATAAAGTGTCTTAATCGATGAATGTTCATAAAATGTCTAAACCTCCTACAATGAAAAGCTCTCTGTAAATGAAAACAGTACAACATGGATCTATACAGGGACTACAGCACTTCTAATTGGCTAAAATATAAAGGCACTATTTATCTGATAGTCAAAGAACAGCTGAGTGGAGGTAGTATGATTATGCTCTGAAATAATGAAGTCCTTGATACTCTGATTCTTGTGCATTTATTTTGTTTTTGCTTACAAAAGCAAATGAAAAAGGTTTTAAGTTGTACTTATTTTACTCTCAGAAGCTTTACTTATCTTTCTAAGGCTGCTTTCTAAACACTGATGTTATAAAAGCTATAATAAAATTCTGTTTGCAACTCCTTCAATTTTAATCTTAGCCAACATTAAAGTTGACTACATAAACTCTAAATACAGTAAAAGACAGACTGCCATCTGATTTTGCTCTTTCCCTTTATCCACAGATCTTGCAGAGTCCAATGAGTTTCTTTGACACAACTCCCACTGGCAAGCTAATGAACCTTTTTTCTAATAATATGGATGAATTGGATGTGAGCCTTCCATTTCACGCTGAGAATTTTTTGCAGCAGTTTTTTATGGTCTTCTTTATTCTAGTCATAATAGCCCTTGTTTTTCCTTTTCTTCTAATTGCAATTACTATCATAGCTATTATTTTTGTCCTTCTTTTTAAGTAAGTTGATGTACAATTCTTTCAAAGTATTTTAAGTGATTTGAATTTTTTTTTTGACCTGTAGAAATTCACAGTGCGTGCTTTTGTATTTTAATATTGAGCTTCAATTCCATGGATTCTTTTGTAAAGGCTTATCAGAAGCTGAGAGCTATAGAACTAAGCATCTTAAACAGCAAGCCCATCAGGCAGAACATGGAAGCTGACAATTATTTTCTGCTTTTCCTATAAAGGACTACATTCAGTCTTTGGTTAAACTATCTTCTGCCAATAGAGACAAGATTCTATCTGTCTAGTGTGACATTACAGAGGTAGATGTCATCCACAACTGTCTCTTCACCCAGAGCCCCATATCTATCAACAAAGATCCAGAAATAGGACAGGTCAGCAGCAGTGGCATAGTGAAATAGCTGGAAATTCAGCACTTAGTACATGATAGGTAGCATCCTGCAATGCCAGAATTATGATCATTCAAAGACACCTTCTCACATTCAACCACTACCCCAGGATATTCAATTCTTGTGAAAGGCCGATGTTTGATTAGGTTGCTGCTATTCCTCAAGCTTCTCTCCTGTTCCGATAACATACAATTACACTATTATTCCTTGTTCTTCTCATATGCACACAAAATACGCAAGACATTACAGTCTCTAAATTTTTTAAATATGTTTTCATATTTCATTGTTCATATGCAGCAGCAGCGAAATTAGACAAAGTAATTTCTGGCCCAAGTATCTTGTGTTCTTTCATTACTAATGCATTTTGAGGAATGCAATATGAGAGGAGATTATGAGTATTGAAACTACATTAACAGCATTTAATTATACTACAACATTCATGAAAGACTCAAGAAGAAACAATATATTTAGTGGGAAGAGCAGCCAGAGATTGCAACAGACTAGTGGCTTGAGATAATTTGAAGGGAGCTGATTCAAATACAGGTAGCTACTGTGCAAATACCTTTAGCTTTTACAGTTGTTACAAGCCAATATAAATATCTATAGATAAACAGATATCTAAAGCATCTATTTATTGAAGGTGCAAGCCAGTAGGTTGTCCTCTACACAGGAAATACAGGGACTATTTTCTTACTGACTTTTGAGGTGCAAAATTTTTTGAAACTTTGAGATGCATTTATAGCCTCCACTTGGTCTAAAGGTAGAACTCAGTTGATAATAAAAATCAAGGCAGATACTGTAGAACTATACAGAGTTATGCCTTCTTGGGAGATGCAGATACAATTATAGAGCACAAATCTGACAGCTGTCATTGTACAGGCTTTGAAAAGTTTCAGTTCAAATCACTTGCATGCAGCAGTGTCATTATCAAATTACTAGCTGTAATTTACATCTACAGGCTTTGCTGGCACATAAAACATGCACAATGTGTTTCTGTTATGTTACAGAGTTTTTCAAAGAACTATTCAAGGACTAAAAAGAATGGAAAATGTCAGCAGATCACCCCTGTTGTCTCATATAACTTCTTCTGTGCAAGGTCTCAGTGTAATTCATGCTTATGACAAAAAAGACAACTATATCAACCAGTAAGATAAATAGAATACAATTAAATACTCTTTGTTTTACTTTCGCCCTGATTTAAACAGATAACACTGGGAATACTATAGGCTGGTATCCCCTGTGACTTTGGTGAAACCAAGATAGGATGATAAAAGGATGGTCTTATCAAAGGTATCCTGCTACACAAGCAGCAAAGATTCTGTAGATTTTTATATTTAGAAAACGAGCAGCCACAGGGATGCTATTGGTCTCCACTCTCTAGCGGAGAGCCTCAAAAGAGCCTCATAAAAAAATAAAACATCCAATCTTGCCGTGACAATTTTCAAAAGCAAGATATGCTTTTACTTTTGAGTTTTAAGCTATCGTTAAGATCCTTTAAAAGAGACACGGTTAAATGACTTTCACGAACAGGTTCATAAAGCAATAGACACTTACACAGAAAAAGAACAAAATCTGCAGGCTTGATTTCCATTGCCAGAAACTGGACAATAGCTCCACTGTCTAGAGGTGACACAGAATCCTGGAAGCTCCATTGTTCATTTTTATTTCACTGTGCACAGAATTGCAAAAAAAAAAAAAAAAAAAAAAAAAAAAAGGAGTATTACTTGTAGATCACTCTTACATTAGACATGTACTGGGTGATCAGCAGTCTCACCCACCACAACTTCTTGCTTTCTTTAAGTCCGCAAGGGCTTCTTAGGGGACACACTTTTAAAAACTTTTCAGGGCTACCAGTTACTACAGATCCACATCTAACAGCTGTAGCCCCCACCCTCTCCTTTCACTTCCTCTGGCAACTCAGACATTCACAGCTGCTCCCCACAACTGCCATTTCCCTCTTTCTCCTTCAAAGCCTGGGGACTCTGATGTCCCTTGCTGCACAGCCAGCAGGATGTGGCGTGATGACTTACCTACTCCCTAGCCGTGGGGCAGGAGCTGTGCTCCTCATGCTGTGTCCACAGCATATGCCTGGTCACATAGCCCCTGTGACAGTGCAATGTGACACTGACAGCAAGAATGGAGTTCAGCCTGCCCCCTTTGTCTTACTTGCAAATACACAAGTGCTTTATCACTGTTTTTCTTCTCAGCAGAGGGAGAACATGGGGCCAGGACCCACCTGTCTAGCATAGATTACAGAATAGATTATAAAGTTTTGTTTTGTAAAGAAACAGCACGTGGCACAGGACTGCATTCAAAACCCGCTTGGATGCAGTCCTGTGCCACGTGCTCTAGGTGACCCTGCGTATATGCAGGGGGGTTGGACTAGATGATCTCTAGAGGTCCCTTCCAACCCTAAGCATTCTATGATTCTATGATTCTGAGTATTACAATTAAATGAAAATTTAATCGTAACCGCAAATACCTCAGATGGTTCCCGGAGTCATAAGGCTTATGTAGTGATTTGGTGTCCATGACAGTGGCTCTGGTGGTCTTAGAATACATAATTCATTGCAGTTTTGCGCTTTTAAGAGTGTGTGATTTCTTGATGTGTATCGTGTGTGTTCCTGATTGAAACTGAAAGCCAAGTGCACCCAAGAAGAATGATTCTCTGTTAAACTAATATGAGAAAGCTTGGGAGATCAAAACACAGAGCATCCGTTATGAAAAATATTCCTGAAGTGACAAGGACTGATCCAAGCATCTTCATCATACTGTCGCATAGTGGAGAGAATGCCTGCCCTACAAGATTCAGTACTTGCCTTACAAAATGTTGAAATTACAGTACTTGCCTTAGAATTACAGTTCTTGCCTTTGCAAATGCTGCAGTGGAAACTGGGGCATGCCAACTTTGGGCAGTTCTGCTTGCATGTTATTATGAGTGAAAGAATTAATGAAGCTAATGGTAAAAATAAAATCAGTATTTCATTTCTTAGAATGAAACTTTAATTTTTGTTAAAACCTATCTATAGAAAGATGAATGTTCATTTTGCCTTGATTACAGGTTTAAAAAGTTATATAATGAAAATGCTGAACATTTTCTGCTATTCAATTGTGCATTACGCTGGTTTGCAGTGAGAACAGATATCCTCATGAGTTTTGTGACTTTGATTGTGGCACTATTTGTTGTTCTGAGCCCTCCTTCTATAAGTGCTGCATCAAAAGGATTGACATTATCCTACATCATCCAGGTGAAATTAATTATTTGTAGGTTAATCATGTTAAATTATGATATTTCATGCAATTTTCTTATTTTAGTCACTGTCCATACAGTAAGTTCAATAATTGTATTCTCTTGAGCCACATTCTATCATTTATATAGCAGGTCAAACTATAGCAATGAAAAAAAGAGGCAAGAGATAAAAGTCCACACTTTAGAAAGTGCTTTTGTACAATTCACACTTGTAGCTAATATGTATTGCATTGTTACTGAATACGTATTACATTTCAAACAAATTGCCTATTACAGCTTGCTAAACTCAATTGTAATCTTTTTTTGAAAACGAGATTGAAACTAATTCATCATGGGGAAAGCCAAGACTGTACTTTTGTCAAATTTAGCAAAGTACATCCCGTCTGCAATTACAGTCTCTGTGCGCTATTAAACACAAAACCTCTTTGCACAGGTGTTTAGAATACGGAAATACAACTTTGTTATGTTTAGAATGCATAGAAGAAAGTGAATCACAGTTTGCTTCATGGGTAACAGAAGGAATTAGAACATCTTCTTCATAAAGAAATAAAACATTATTTTTGTCCTTAAGCATATCCACTTTACAGTCTTAGACTATGTTTTTAAAGAATATTTCTTCTGCTTGCAGTGCAAATACTGAAGTACATCTAATCATAATAAAGCCCTGAGATGCAAAATGCTTTTTTTTTTTTTTTTAAAAAAAAAAAACCTCAGTCCATTACTTTTATTTATATTTAAAGCTTGAATATCTACTTTAAATGAATGCACGAAGAATAAATACACTACAGGAACATTACTGCTGGATTATTAGTGTTGTTAAAAATACATATTTAGTTAAAATTTCACAGCAAATATACTATCTAATGCACTTCACTAACTATGGACTATCTCCTAACAGTAAGAACTGAGGCTAGGAAAAACACAGGATTTCTCATCAAACTGTGAAAGATATTTTTCTAGCTATTGCGGCTCAGCAGTCTCCACAGGCAGTTGTAATAGCTTGGAATTTGCCTCAGGGTCTATTACTGAACTCTGCTGTTGACAAGCTTTTGTACTGCTTCCCTCTCTTAAGCATCCTTTTACTTGGATTGTTCAATTTTCTCTCCTCAACAGAGCTGTTATAGATAAAAATGAACAAAAGGTGATTTTACAACAGCTATACCAGATTTTTTTTTTTTAAATTATAGCTGAGTGGACTTCTCCAAGTATGTGTAAGGACAGGAACAGAGACTGATGCTAAATTTACTTCAGTGGAGCAGATTACACAGTATACTCTGGTAAGAGCTACCACAACTTACATAAATATTGTGAACTCTGTTAAAACAGAAAAAACACAGTATTATTGAAGTTGATATATTATTATACTTTTTTATCCCTCCTCATTTCCAAGACTTGTGCTCCTGAGGCTCCAAAACATTCAAAGTCATTGAAATCTCCTGAAGGTTGGCCAAGTCATGGAGAAATTATATTCAAAGATTATCAAATGAAATACAGAGAAAACAGTCCTTTGGTTCTCACAGGCCTAAATATTAAATTTAATGGTCAAGAAACTGTTGGTATTGTTGGAAGAACAGGCTCTGGTAAGATACAGTATTTTCTTTTTTCTTGTGACACCTAGTGACATATTTCTCAAAGGCTACTGCTTCTAAGTAGATTTATCTAGAACTGTGCTTTTACACGGCTCTACTATTTAGTCATACTCTTTAATAACCCATATAAGGAAAATATCTACACTACATACCCTAGTAAGACTAACACAGTTCTGAAGTCAACCTGAATCAAACAGCAACTCCATTGTATTGATAGTGAGGAACATGGATTATTATTGCATGTGAAACAGTTGAGACTGTGCTAGTCTTCCTTCTAATATCTCACACAATCAGCTCAAACATTCTGCAACATTTCATTATGCTGAGTAAACATATCCTGTAAAGAGGGAAAGCAGTCTCGAGGCTTCCACTTTAATGATGCACAAACTGCTAAGAATGTTGTCAATTCAGAAAATAATAACAAGTATTATCCCAGCTCATTGGTAGCTGCTTATCCATTCACAGTTCAATAACTATCATAGGTTAAATCAGATTTTATTAGCTTTAGTTAATAAAAAAAAGTTCAGTTCATCAATTTGTGAGTTTTCATGGATATTTCTGAATTCTGTATTGTGCATGCCAAACTGCCTGTTCCAACAAATTGCTCACACAACCTACTATACATTAGTTTAATCATGTAAACAGTCCTTATAGGAGAATTAACTGCATAGGCTCAATTCTCACATTGTTCATCTAATATACTAATGCTCTTAAGATTAAAAATCTAAGCGGCTCCCAGTAAATTTTCAAAGAATGCTCTTATTGAATAGCAATTTTAATAGTGGTACACTTTTTAACATATTTAGAGGGCCCAGAATGAACAAGGAAAATGAACAAATTTTGCAAATGTTAGAGTTTGCACACTCTAAATAATGGCATACTGATCAGATAGGAGAGATGCACAGCTTTTAAAGTAAGCATAAACGGTATAACTGGAAAATATTATCTGTGGGATGGGGAAAGCTATTCCCTCAGAAGTCAGTGAACAGCCTTCCAGATTGAGATAGTATCCACTTTAGATAACCATTAAAGAATAATAATAATAATTTCATGCTTTTTTTCCTACAGGCAAATCTTCACTAGGAGTGGCTCTATTTCGACTAGTAGAACCCACTGCTGGCACTATCCTAATAGATGATGTGGATATCAGTACGATTAGTTTGCAGGATCTAAGAACAAAACTTTCAGTTATTCCTCAAGATCCCATTCTGTTCATAGGTACAGTAAGGTAGCTGTTGTTGTAAGTCTGCAATTTTTCCATAGTAAAATAAAAAATGATAGAGTATTTTAAAACTCGCACTATTATAGGGACTTAAAGGCCTGAGATCTTAGCACTGTTATGTTCCTACTACTTGCACCAACACTGAGATTCAAACTCCATTCGGATGTTTCAAAGATGAAGACTGTACACTGCAAACAATCATAACAAGCATTGAGTAGAAGAAAGAAAATACTAATTACTCAATGAAATGGGAACAGAGACAGATCTTGAAACAAAACTGGAAACTAAACCCAAACTTCATGTTCAGTTACCCAGACATCCTCACTGAACTAGACTTTGAGAACTCTATAAAGTACAAACTATTTCAAAGTATTTGAAATAACCCATTTTTACAGTAAAATATCTTTTTAACAACAGGTAAGTGAAAGTTCCTTTTTTCCCCATGATCCCAAGTAGAAAAATAACAATGAAAATACTCCATAATAAAAATTGAAATAAACTGCATACAGTAAGCTATTTGACCATTCAAATATTTAAAAATAAATGTTTGATAGTTATTTGGCTCTAATATCTTGTGTTTTGCTTTTTTTAAAAACTGTATCTTCCTCTTTCAGATATAATTTAGATCCTCTTGGTAACTGCACAGATGATCAGATCTGGCAAGCACTTGAAAGAACATTTATGAAAGATACTGTATGTATTTGGGTTTTTCAATCATAGTTTATTTTCTAATAAAAGTACTGAAGTGAATTGAAATTATTATCGTATATAATAATTCATGAAGGCTATAACAACAATAACGAACGTGTATTTCCGCTAGTACAAGTGCACTATAATGAGTATGTGCTTACTTCATTGTTTCCCCCTCAATTTTATATTGTGAAATACTGCCAGAAATTCATGACAAACAGCTAATTATAAAAGCAGACAAAGGGGCAATGGAGCACAGCTAGGACAAAGCATGTAACAAGTCTTGTCATTTTTCTACTGCATTCTAGATACTAAAACTCCCAGGAAACTTAGAGGCAGTTGTTGTTGAAAACGGAGGCAACTTCTCTGTGGGGGAACGGCAGCTGCTTTGCATGGCAAGAGCGCTGCTTCGAAATTCAAAAGTAAGTGATTGTTATATTAGAAGTATATAAAGAAAAATAGTCATGTCCTACTCCCAATATGTTTTACCCAAAACTTCCTAAAAAAGGAAAAAAAGTGACCTTTGTCTGTTATTTACATGACTGACTTATATGCAAGATAAATTTGACTGAAACTTACTTTTTGTTCTTCTGTGTTTTGTTTTTAATCCAAATGCTAAATGTTCATGTTAAGTACCTTTGGTATTTAAAGGATGAAAATACCCTGCAAGGTATTATATGCATACTAAATGTCTGGAACTACTAATATAGCAACTGATAAATTCTCTGAAACTTGAAAATATCTTAAGCCCAGGCAACGTGAATTATTTTCTTGTTCTAGATTAACTATAAATAACAAGCAATTGAAGACGGCTACCTACTTTTCAATAGACATTCTTATCTACTTTTGTATGAAAACATCCTAAGTTTAGTATTTGGCACTAAATTGCTTCTACACTGAATGCCTGAAAGGTGCTTTCTTTTAACAGATCATACTTCTTGATGAGGCCACAGCTTCTATCGATTCCAGAACAGATGCGCTAATTCAGTGCATAATCAGAGAGGCATTTAAGGACTGTACAGTCTTAACCATCGCACATCGCATAGACACAGTTATGGAATGTGACAACATTCTTGTGATGAGCAATGGGAAGGTATGGAATTCAACTATTTACAAAGGAAATGAGCCTATTACATCATCATCAAATCTGTACATTGCCACTGTCCACTTACTTATGGTATGTTTACTGGGATTATAGGCAGTCAAATATAAAAGCTCTGAAGAACCACCATTGTTTTGTCTGGTGAACTTTTCACCTGCAGCATTACTGTACCATGTACATTCGCACTGTTCTTTCCCCCTCATTTAAGCCTACCTCAAACTACTTTTTCATTGTTTTTCAATCAGGATATAACTTTTTTTTTTTCCCTTAGATGTCCTCTCAGAAATACACCCACTAACAGTGGTGATGGGAGCAGTGGATCAGTCACTTAATCAGCCCAAATTCTGCAGTCCTCTGCCCAAGTCACTTCCTTTCTGTGCTAATTTACAAAATGTCACAAAAAATGCGAATCTTAAATTTTGAGATCTGTTAATCATCTGTTAATCAGCAGAATTCTAGTTATGAATCACCATTAGAATGGGAATTTTTATTCAGAAAATCACATTTTTTCCTCAATCTAGTTTAGAATCAGAAACCTACAGGAAATTCCTACTTTATCTGCATTGTATTTTATGTTCTCTGCCCTCACCCAAATTAGCATTATAGGGAGCAGACCAGAGAAAAAATGGTATTTACATTTAATAATTTTCTTCTAACTTTCAGGTAGCTGAGTTTGGCAAGCCAAAAGATCTTGTAAAAAACCCTAATTCTGCTTTTGCATCACTCTTGGCAGCAGCAAATAAACTAGCCTCCTAGAAGCCTTTGGCATTTGACGGCATGATCATGGAAAATGCATGAGTGATACTGAATATAAATGACACTTTATATCCTCTCATTACATCCCAGAGAAACATCCATTAACATTGTGATATAGCTGACAGTCATGTAACAGAATAAGCACACCAGCTAAAAGGCCCACGCTATTATGAATGCTAGTTGAATGGCTTATGTCATCAAAGTTGTGATATTTGGGGCTGCACAGTACTGTGGCTTACAGTAGCCCACAGAGGTGACACTGGAGTTCCTTGAAACCCGGATGTTCTATCATCTCAGAGTTCAGTATTCCACCTGCCTCTGAAAAAAAACACAAGATCAAAAGCCTGGAGTGTTCAGGATAATTTCAGAGGGTTTCAAATAAAATTGTAAATGAAAATGTTGGAAGCTTTGCGTATTTCTTTAGCATGTAAAGATTTAAACTTTCAAGTTCATTCCAAAATACAGTTGTCTTATTAATCAAAAAACAACACAGTTTTATGTCAAGCTATGTAAAGATAGTCAAATTATTTGTCAGACATGATTTACTAATCACTACTAACTGGAAAAAAATAAGATATTTATCCACTCTACAGTACACTTACCAATTTATTCTCACTTACTGTTTATGAATGGGGTATGCTTTAAATAAAGCATCTTCCTACATAGATTCACCAAATTTGTCTCTGCACAGCGCACACTTCTTTGGTATTTCTTTCAGGTCCTCAAGTATCAGGACTGATTCTCTTACAAGGACATTTCAATTCTCCTTATACAAAATCAGAAAATATGTAATAGTTTTATATGCGTAGACATTTAGACCTGCATATTTATTACTATATTTTCCTTTCTTATGACTTACTTTATATATATATAAAGACATTTTTTAGAGTTGCGGTATTATTTTTTTCAAGATATGTTTTGAAGATATGTTAAAGCCTGAGGAAAGAAAAAGAACATAAACGAATACTGAGCTTTCAAAAATCTTCTCAAAAAATAAGCGGCTGTAATCTGAAAACTGACTTTTGGGTAGTTTTATGGCAATAATTGAATTCTGATTTATATTAATTTCTGAAGTGGAATGAAACTATAATATGGTTATTTGATACAATTAAAATAACATTCATATACTTTAAAAGATAACTGCAGTGATAACAGTGAAGGTCTATTTCCCTTGGTATTGCATACTGCTAAATATTCTTCAATTTCATTCTATTCCTATAATGGATGAAGACATCTCTTTGCACTTTGCATTTGGGATCTCTAATGATAAAAAGTAGCAAGTAACATAGTTTGTTAGTTCACAACACAATGCATAGTGCAAATAATTGTACTGCAGATAAAGAAAAGCATAGTTTTAGTTCTAAAGGGCATTCACATTTGTTTGAATAAGTTAAGGTTGATATGACCTGGTCCTTCCCCTACCCACCGGTGTACTGCAGGACCCTCCCTTCCACCCATGCCAGCTCCAGGAGTTATTTGCTCTCCTGGGGAACTATATCAGCTTCCCGAGTTGGTAGAAAACTAATAATTTTTCATGCAGTTAACTTTTTGCTAGCGCAGATTCTTAATCTCTTTCACATTCTGCCTACACAAATGCCACAAACAGGGGACAGGATGGGACCAACCTAACCAAATTGGATCAGTTTTATGTTGCTGTAGGATCACAACCTCAAAGAAGATTTTATTGTTCCCCAAACTCCTACTGCCATACTGGCAGACTGAAGAATTTCCAAAGCCTACACAACTGATCCTCTATCTCAGTTGCTCTCACGTATACATAAGAAAATTTGAAGTAGAAGATATTCCATCCCATATTTTGAAAAGGGCCTGAACACTGGCATCAATTTCACATCTTATTTTTCTGGCTACAGATAACCACAGAACACTTTGCAGTACTTTATTGTCCAACTACCCCATCTGTAGAAGCTGTACGGTGGCCAAGTACTCAGATGTTGTAAATTAACCCCAAAATAATGCAGCCTGCAAAATTATGTCTCCAATTATGTGCTGCTATAAAAGCTTAGGCATAATTAAAAGGAAAACACAGATGTTTTCTAAAGAGCAGTGTTTCATCATTCAAATGTTCCCACTGAAGAAAATATATTAAAAATATTTTAAATTCTATAAGACATGTACTGACATATAAAATGTTTTACATTAGTCACAGGAAAAAGGATGTGGCACTGTGATAACATGGGCAGCCTTTTGCTTCTGCTAACTGAAACAGAAATTGTCAGCAAACACATCAGAGCATCCAATTCACTTACAAAGTCCATGCTGTATTTCTATATGCTCTGTATTTGAAACACATCTTGTTAGACAAACCTTTCCACACATTTCTGACCTGTAATTTTTAAAAATTGGTAATCACAGCAATTTCAGATAAAAAGTAAAAGTACTAGCAAATGTAAAGTAGAAAGCTTTAAATAAAACTATAAAAGTCTTTGTTATTTCAATCAGCTAATCAACAGATGCAATTTCTAAAATCTCTCAAAGTTAATAATTACCCTAAATTTACAAACCACTTTGGTAGAAAACTATAAGATGTTTTTCACCACAGTTGAGTTGCAAGGAAGGACTGATCAGACCTACACTAAATACATTCAGCTGTTTCCAGTATCCTAAAACACTAACATGAAAATCAAGCCATGCTGTAAAAACCAGCACATATTAGCAATGAAAAGGAAAACATGGTCTGGTAGAAAAATCTGGGACCCAGAATTATAGATTCTGCTTTTAACAACACTCCTATTTTGAACAAGTCACTTGCCTCTCTTATCTCTGTATTTTGTAGAAGGAAAAAATATTGATTAGACCAGAAAGCGCCTTCTCCATTTAAAAATATGATTAAAGGAATTATCTTTATTCACAGTAAAATAGGCCTAAATATCATTACTAATTCATGAGATCCAACTCAGTCACAGACTTAAATGCTTCGTCTTTCCAGCAAATCTTAAAATAAAGTCAGCTGCATGAAAAGAAGAAACTCGTTGTAGATTTTCCTTAGAGGAGGTGCTGGGAACCACAAAAGTGAGTATTTCTCAGAGCAATGCAAACTGGTTAACCACTGGTCCTTAAAAAGATGATTTTACAGGACAGGTTTATTACCTTATCCATGTTTTTTTCAAGAACCCACCTACTTTACTGCTGTTTAGCACCTTCTTATGCTTGCAATCAGTACTGTATGTTCTACAGTAATGCATGGGGCTGGAATAGTGAGATTGTTTTATTTCTTAAATACTCAATTCTTCCACCAATTAAATACAGTCTTTCTTTAGTTAACCTCACTTGATTATCTAATCGGCACAGAAATTACACAGCTTGGTATATAGTTCTGTGTTAATAAAAGTGAACTTTCTCAGTGTCAACTAAGCAGAGATCAGGAGTTATGGTTCCTCCAAAAGAATTCCAAACATCACGTTATTGCTTTATGCTATGCAGAGCAGTAATTGGGCAAATCTTCAAAATCAAAGAGTCAGTATCACAAAGCCGTTCACAAGTAATAGCTGGCTGAAAAAAGAACTTCATATGGATACACTCAATCCATATTGAGTCAATCCATACACAGTCAATCTATTAGACTGCATTTTGTTAGCAAATTAATTTCAAACAGGAATGCAGGGCATCCCCAAAGGCTTGTCTTGAATCTATTTCACATGCGGACAGACTTTCAAAGCCACTGGCATCCATGTTTGCATATACATAGCTGGAATTAGGTAAAAGAGAAGAAAAATCCTCTGTTCCATTTTTAACATCTGAAGAAGTTAAGCTTTCACAACTAGCTCAGCACCCAGCAATCCCCATTGCAATGCTCAGCACCAGGTTTCTAAACACAGTTCCTTATTTTTCTGAGCTCTTTTGAGAAATCCATTCTTACTCCTCCATTTCCTAAAAAGCTAGATGCTTCTAAGATAAAAAGCAGACTGAAATATTTTTGCTGGCACTTTGTTCTTGTAATTATTTTTCACTAAAAACAACCCATCTACAACCTCAAATGCATAAGGCTGTAATAAAGCAAGCAAATACAGCAATAGGATACACATATTTTCTAATTCATCCCCTACTACCTAAACTCTGAGTTTGTGGGAGCGGTGTAATGACTATGCCCCTGTGTAGAACTGAAGTCTAAGAATTTGCAAAATGTTTTTCTTTAACAAATATAGCATCTAGATAAACAGATAAGCAATTAAACTTTAATGCTGCCCCAACCGAATGGAAAAGGAAGGAATTCCAGGATTGAAGGGAATATTGATTTCAAACTATGAACAAAGCTGGTGCTTATATTCCACCAAGATCAAAGACGGCACACATTTTTTAAATATTTAAGTACCTCTTTTCAACTTTTTTTTTTTTTTAAAAACACAGAATATCTGGAAATATCTGCAACTTTGTATTAATATCTATGAAGCTACAATGCTTTCCAGGTGCAATGAGTATGTCCCTATATTTTTAGAGATTCTCAGACATGAGGATTCTGCTTAACTTCTTCACACATTTTTAATCCAGCATATTTGAGATATCTCAGATGTTATACAAATTACAGTAGCACTTAACAGGGCCACAACAATCCTGCCGTCCTTGCTACAGAATTACTCCACACCTGATCAAAAAGTACCTCTGCCCCTGTTACTTGCTGGTACCAGTAGATCCCTCTATTTCCAGAGAAAGTTTTCTATTTTTTCAGCCACTAGGTGCTGCTCTGGTTAGAGGAAATTCAAAACTTATAAAGAAAAAATAGTGACCACTTCATGACAGAAATTAGTATTTTCAGTATTTATTTTCCCCTCTATAATTTCCTTATCCTTTTACCCCAGGTAACTGTTTCTACTGGTCTCTCTCCTAGTCTGAGATATGACAAATGTTTCATGAGAGGATATGAATGATAAAATGAAACCTGATTTTGCTCTAATGCTTTCTTGTTTATTTTACATCATTTAAAATATGTTGAAAATATCTATATAGACATTCAATTTCCAGATTTTAAAGGATTTTTTCTAGAATTCTCACTGAAAGTCATCTGCACCTGCCCACTGTACCTTAAGAAGTTCACATTGCTTACCCACATTTTTCTTCAATTGTGTTAACATGATGAATATACAATAAAGGCATGGAAGAGAGCATGCAGCAGACATTCAGGAGACAACTTTTTTTTTTTTTTTTTTTTTTTTTTAATAGTGATGCC
The DNA here is from genome assembly GCF_000705375.1 of Tinamus guttatus. The sequence goes on from NW_010589810.1 coordinate 461,668, forward strand.
ATTAATACACATGTAAGGAATTTCAGCCAGCTCTACATGCTGAGACTTTCCAGGTTTAAAAATATGTATTAATACGAAGTCTTCCCATTTAATAGTCTAACAAATATTTGAACACATAAGATTAGGAAATACTACAATTTTGTAAATCCTTCACTCTCTGCTCTTTTGATCAAATCATCGATTTTTAAAAAAAATATATGAAATAGGAAACATTTAGGACCATAAGCATTTTATAATCCATTAAATATGATTCCGGTTCTTCATTCACACTGCATTTGTAACATCCCAGGCCACACCTAAAAGATGGTTTTCATGTGCTCGCTCCACTAGCAAAACGAAAGTCAGGCAAAGAGGGACAAAGGTGTTTTACACGTCCATCTTGCCAAGAATACACAGACATATGAACTCATGCTTCTAACTCTTAGGTAGAATAATACATATAATTCTTATTGTCAGCAGTTGAACTTTGATTAAACAGCTACTACCTCCACTAATACTTAGCCTCTGTTTTGGGAGGATCTGAGAATCTATAAGGCCTCTACATCATCACTGGATGAATTTATCATCACTGTTATCTTAGTGAAACACAGTGAATTCCAAATGAATTAATGATGTGATGGGAGAACTCAAATAAAATGTTCCTGCCGAGCCCTGATGATGTTCATTTCTGATGGAAAAGGCCAACTCTTCTGCACTCAGAAATGCTGATTTTAGCTCAAGTTAAATAACATACCATGAGGCAGATCTCTTGTTAAAATTGTTTTTTCCTTTTAAAACTATTTTGACCTCCGTTAAGTCAGTGCACATTCTCAGGAAGCTGACTAGCTAGAGGCAGCAAAAAAAGGATCATTTGGAGAAGGTAAAAAGCTATGTATAGAGGCATGCAATTTACAGAAGCTGTTCCCCCTAATCTTCCTTTTTCTACTGAAAAGCATCAGTAAGTAACAGCCCGAGGTTAGTTTTAAATGATGTGTGTTGGCAAAAGAATTGCCCAGTAACTGTTTTTAATCACACGAAGCAACTTCAAATCCCCCTAGACTTTCTTCACCTGTCAACCTTAAACAGAGAAAAATCATCTAACACATACCTTGTTACATTTTTTCGCATGAAATTTAACAATCCGCTGTTGAAAACCAATATATTGTTGAAAATATAGTAAGAAAACACTATCAGAGAATTACACTTAAAAATCAGATGTCAGACTAGATCTCTTGAGCATGCTGTATTATATTAGTATTTTGCTTACATGATTATTTGTAGAGTAAAGCTCTACTCACTGCAATAGGATCTAGTTTGGGATAATGAGTGCTACATGTTGCATGATTTTCAAAGCAACTAGCAATGAAACTGCACAGTACACACCATAGCCTTTGGAGCTATATTAACACTAAGCATTTTACAAACAAGCAGAGCAGAGCATCTATGTGATATGTCCAACGGATGCGACAGAAGCATGATCCAAAATAAAAAATAAATATTGAATTCTAGGGTTTTCCTAGCATGAAACCCACGATTTGCTATTAATTTTCAGATTAGATATTCAAAGATGGAAAAATACTGTGGTAGAGGTACATAAAGACCTCTCTTCCTTTCTGCAATACTGCTGGCAAATGATAGGCACAGATAAAGAAGATGTCGTGACAAATAAGAGAAACCTTGAAAAAATATAGAAAGAAAGGAAGAGAAAGGGAGGGAACACATTTGTTAGACTCCAATAAGACAATCTCAAGGAGTACTGCTTTGAACTGCATCCTAAAATGAATAGCGAAACAACAGCAGTGCTAGAAACAGGCTATGGTGCAGGTGATGAGCTGGAAGAACTTTTAAAATTGTCAAACCTGGAGAAGTCAAACCATTCATTTTCAGTAGAAGACCATTTTAAAGACATTACTTAGTATAAAGAACACACAGAGGCAGAAACAGTTAGATTTAGACACAGAAAAATAAGAGGAGAGACGAGTGAAAAGAAAGATAAGCCTTAAGTTACAGATGAAGAGTAAAAGATATCAGAATTAACAAAAGGTTCCAAAGGCACATTTGTTAAGGAACAGCCACTTGCTATGGTTTGGAATGACCTGGATTTGGGTATGACCTGATCATTATGAAGGTATTTATGAAAGAATGTAGGATGCGAGAACAATGAGGGTATGCAACACCTTCTCAAATATTACTGTATTCACTCTACTAAATCAGTAAGTCTACCAAAGTTAGCATAGATGACTGCAAATGGGAAAATAAAAATTCTGGACATATGAATGATTTGTCCAAAGTTCTCTCATCCTTGTTCACTGTTGGATTATTAAAAAACAGCTTGCTTAAACATCTGTCACAGACAGCACAGGTATACAGATGCTCTCCAAAAGCAAATAACACAAAATTTCCTCCAACTTTACATTCTTAGAATGGTATCATTCTATGAGAAACAGGAGATAGGTTCCTCAACATTTTATTTAAAGCATGATGAAGCAAAGAATTCTGATGGTAGCAGAATTCACAGCCTATGCTGCTAAGCACAGAAGTTGCTTGACTTGTCCAAGTTTCCATGCTTTTTCAGAGGTTGAGATAACATAACAGCAAACAAAATTCCCATTTATAAGCCTGCCTAGGAAAACTGTAGGAGAAAGCCAATAGACACGTATAAGTAGCATTACCAAACAGAATATATCAGTTATATTATTGTTTAGAAAGAAAAAAAACGGAGTCTTCCTAAAGCAGAAATGATTGATTTTTGAAATGATGTTTGCTTCAGTTGGAACACACACCGTCAAACTCACTTTTCTACTCTGTGAAAAATACTGCCAAAGGCACAGAGCTTTGCATATAAAACGCATTTTAAAAAACCCTGTAATCCTCCACACTGATTATTTTTTCACAGACATATTAACCTTATGACCACCAAATACAGACATACAGTGAAAGCCTGCATAAACATTGATGAATGGGATTTCTATTTCTCTTTGAGGCATAGTGAAGCATCTCTTCATAAAATTAAAGAGAAAAATATTTGTAGTTCTATATTTTCTGATGTTACTTCATAACTTTTAAAATATTGTACCCCTGAAAAATAATCAAAATATGCATTCTACTTAGTTGTCTACTTTCTCAGTTTACAGATCATCTAGCTCTTAATTGGCAATGGTAACATCTTCTAATTTATACTTAACCCTCATGACGAGAGGAGGGACAAAGTGACCTTGTACTCCTTCAGCATCAAGTTTTTATTACAATTTAATGATATAATGCTTCTTTGTACTTGCGAAAACAGTATGCTTAGGTAAAGATATGCACTTACAGACTGAAAGGACTTCAGCTCAGACCAAAGCAAAGCTTGATATAGTTTACTCTGGTAGCCTCTTTCTTTTGCTTGCTTGCCTATAAAAAGGAGAAATACTACAGCACTTACAGTTCACACAGATGTTATCAAGATAAACTAAGGTTTAAAATGCTTTGGGCCTCTTTGATGAAGGGTGCTAATGAGCTTAGAAGTATGATTATCATCTCAGGCTTGACCTGTTGCATTTTCACTGTTTGTCATGGCATCTGCTTCACAGCCTATTACACAAAAGCTGCAGAACTGAAGCTGCAATGAAGCTTTGCATCTAGCTGCAGGATCAGCAAGAGAGCAAGAGCATATGTAGACCAAGACAAACAGCACATCGAGGTCCTGGTTTTTCAAATGCGTGTCTAATTTTCATGAGCCAAAGTCTCCAAATTAGTTATTTCATGCAGCCACTTAAATAGTACCTACAAGCGTGGCCGACAGGAACACAAGTCACATGTCCAATTCCCAGTGCTTCTTCGCACAGCATTTTTTTTTAAAATCAGCTCTTACACGGATAACATATAGAAAATTCCTGATCTTAGATTCAATAATTATCTCACAACTTTCATTACTGAATACAACCGAAGACAGACAGTACCTGTCACCTAAAAGCCTAATGCTGTTTAGAAAATTTCTCCAGTCATAAGCAATTAACAAGAAAGGCTGCTACTGTTGTCCTGAACATTACAAAGGACTCCAAAAATAATGATGATCTTCAAATCTTCACATAGCCATTTAGCAGGTGTACAGCACGCACATGTGTATGTGCACAGCACATGGACTGTTTGCCTTTCCAAAGGCTTTCCAAAGCCTGTCTTTGTGAACAATATGCAGTTTTAAACTCTTTTACCACAGGACTTGACCAAAGCACGTGTTTTTGATTTAAAGCATTTGTAAACTCTCGTGTTTATTTTGCAAAAGTTTTTTTTTTTTTTTTTTTTTTTTTTTTTTAAAAAAAAACACATAGCACCAAATAGGGGAGACTTTCTACATTTCTGCAAAGTACATATGAAAAAAGCAAAGACTCACTGTTAAGTACAGTAGTATTCATCTATCCACACTAAAACCTTCCAAGTTTAATGATTGGTTGCGGAAACATGCATGTTCTCCATATTAACACTTAGAATTCTGCAGGAAAAGTAAGTAAAAGGAATTTTGGGTTAAAGTACCCACAGCAGAGTCTCCAAACTTAACTTTGCTTTGCTTTTCCAACAATTTAGCCGTTTCTAGAGGCATGGGGAAGCATTTATAGAATACACAACAGGTCAGGAACATGAAGAAAAAAAAAAGGAAAAAGCAAAGCACAAAACAAAACTGGAGGAGGTAGTAAGGATCTGGAACATATTTAGCAAGTCTCAAGGCAGTGAGAATATACACAAGGCATAAGTATTTGTGCCTTATTCCTTCAATACTCCACTTCAGATGGCTTAATGATCATTCCTTTCCCTTGGATTATTATTAAAAAAAAAAGAAAAAACAAACACTTTCCCACCTTTTCAATACAATGATATTTAAATAATTTCATTAGGTTTTCCGCACAAGGTAATAGAGAGATAATCAATGTTTATGTAGGTGAGAAGATGAATGTAAATCTTTAAGCTAACATTTAATTTAAAAAGAAACTGTGTATTTTTCTCTCTTCTAACATCCATATACAACAGGAGAATTTCCTGTTTGCTAATATGATTTAAAATCTATTACAGATTCACTTGATATATTTGTTTTATACCCTTAATGTGTTTTGCACTGTGTCATGGTGCAGTAGTATAAAGATTTCACAGTAATCTACCATCAAATTCCTTTGTGAAGCTGAGTTACAATCTCACGAAAGATATTTTTTGCACTGCCTCAGGCACTCCGTTTTTGAGTTGATCAATGTGTAAGTTATTTCCTTGGTTTTGCAATGAGTATGAAGCGTTTGTTCAGAGAAGAAAATATGAAGAATTACACAAGCTTAATAAATGGATATAAAAACACAGCTGCAGATGAGATTTTACAGAGCAACATTGATAATAATAGCCTAAAAAAGGAAGCAAAACAAGATTCAAAGATACTGTGAACATAATTTTTAGAGCAAAGTACAAAATATGTAATAAAACCTTATAAAATGTAAAAAGGTAGGAAAGCCCTGAGGTCACACATTACAACGCAGCTGCAGGAACTGGTCTGTACCACAGAAAAAATAACAGTGAACAGTAATGACAGCTATGAATTTATAATGCATTTAGCCAGCAGGCTCATGCAGACATGTGAATAGTAGGTATTTTTCCCAATAGTTTGGAAATCTGAGAGATAGTTAACCAATCCAAGGCCAGAAAAAAAAAGAAATATTAGCAAGCTTCTTACAAGGAAGTCAAAACTAAAAACAAATGTTCTGGTCAATATGGTTGTATGTTTTACTGTACCGCGTAGCATTAAAATCATCAAGATTTTGAACAAGTGCTTAAAAGAATAACTCTTATATTTAGCTATAGAGTTTTGTTCCTATTCTGCATTTAGGTACCTCTGAACATATCCAGTTTTTCTAAACTACAGACATCTGAGACTAAAAGATCTTCTTCTGCTTAACTGACTGTATCACCAGCTTTCACTGGGGCTTTGCTCATTTCCAAATCTTGGTTTTTCAACTGGCTCTTCTTCAGAGAAACTTTATTAATATTCATCCACCCTGAGATCCATAGGTCCATACTGAGAAGAGATTAGCCTTCTCTGCTGCAGTATGCTGGACCAACCTATGCAGGTTCCACTCTTTCACTAACTACTTTACTACGCTGCAAGATAAATACTAACAGCACCCCAAATTTTGGTGAATAGGGTATTAACTATGGTAACTTCTCTAAAAACTTGAGGTCATTTTCTTGGGTTGGATTTTTTTTTCTAGGCAATGACAATGTGTTTTGCTATAACTGCTGGAGATGTTGTGTGGTTATGGGTTGAGCTGAATAACCTACAGAATAACAGTTAACACCAGTAAAGTACCTTCAAATTATATTTTACGAAAAGATATAAAATTATCAGGCCTGGGAGGCAGATGGTAGAAACCTCTGTCTAAAGAATACCGCCAAGTAGCTGTAATTTGAAATAATCTGGTACCTATCAACTACAAGGTTAATTAAATCTATTGCATTCTAATAGTTTGACTGTGGTGTGAATTTTAAGAGAGTAAAACAGTTTTAAAATTGTGCCAGCTGATACACAGACCAACATGTCTGAGTAGTCATCCATGACCTACTACTCTAACACAGAATTCTGTACAATTGCAATCTTAATAATCAAGCAACTTGTTACAGGAGGAAAAGTGCTGCAGGGAGCTCCAACAAAAGCTGAAAAGGTCACAAGTAAGTTTCTCAGAAAGGTCTGAGATTAAACCAACAGTTGAAAGGCAGACATCTTTTCAGCAGCGAGAAAGGGGTTTCAGTATCATCAACGTCCAATAGACTAGAAGAGAGAAGGTTGATCTGTCAGCAAAAATGAAAAAAATTTTTAAAAGCTTACCAAGCAAGATTCCCTAGTGAGGAGATACACATGCAAACATGTATGTGTTATAAAATTCTTTTTTACAGTAAAAGCTTTTGCATACATTTGACTTATGCTTTGTTGAAAGAAGGCTAGTGAAACAGAAAGAAAATAGAAGATAAAGGCATACATTTGATAGGCAAACAAAAAAGAAAAGGAAAAAAGAGTTTTGAATACAAATCAAGAATCAAGGGGGGCTTTACACAATGCAGTCTCCTCAATATACTCCCTTCTACAGCTATACCACAAAATTTAAGAAGTTGTTTGCACTCCTTCCTGCTATCAGAAAAGCAAATCCCTTACAGGTTAGAAACTTTCTGATCTCCAGACTAAATATATTCAGCTACATTTGGTCTTCTGCAAGCACAATCTTTCGGCTAAAACAGGTGTTCTCCCTTCCTGCAGTTTATTACGGCTTGCTGTGGCTTATAATGAAAAATAATTTATTCCCTCTCTGCTTTCATTTTGTGAAGCTAAACAAAACCTATGCCTTCCATCTCTTTTCAGAAAGTAAAGCTCTCTATTCCTGTGATCACCATATCTCTCTTCTGCACCTGTTCCACTCTGAATTCCACGCAGAATGGACAGATGGGGCAAGGGAAGAAGCTATGAGGCAAAGAATACGAGACGAGAAGAATTATCAGAAAAGAGGACAACCACGAGAAAAACTACAGAGCACTGAAAGCCTCATGCTCAGAGGTCTCAATGTAAGTGATGTCACTGTCCTTCCCATCACAGTGATACCTCTAGTCAGCCTCTTCCTTCCTGGAGCTGGACTGTGGGCTTTGAAAAGCTTTCTATTTCGGCACCCAGCAATAATATTTAAGGTAGTTAACTCTCTATTTACTTAAGAATCATTCACCTTCTTTTCTCCTCACATTGTGTCTCTTTCGAGCATGGTCCTTGTGACAGTTTAATTATTAGCATCCTCAGGAGACTTTTGCAATGAGACACGCCAAGCAGTTACGCTTGAAAGGGAAGAGGTTCTTTCTTCTGCTACTGTACCACCACAAGATACCATGATAAATAAGCAAAACAGCACTCTCTAAATGCTGAAGTTAAACTGACTAAATTACTACTTTTTAGTAGTATGCAGTATGTTAACATCTTTAGATTCAGTGACTTTTCAGGAAACCCCAGAACTCAGTCTGCATGACCAGTGATATAGCAAAAAGCTGTGCAGAATCTTTAAGAAACAAGGTGTTTATAAATGATACAAAGAATGAATCTCTAGATGCAGAAGAACTACAACAAAACTATTCAGAATGCAAGAAGTCTTACAGATGGCATGAAGACAACTTTGACATGTAATCCAACATAACATAAAACTAAACGAGAACTGTGGGACTTTGAAATTACAGTTCCATATGGCTGCTGTTATACTGAATGACTAGAGATTAGTGCCAAGTTTGCCAAGCTACTTATACAGGTCTATTATCTGAAAAAGGAGAGTATGTTAATACTTTATAAAGGTGAAGAACCCATTAAAGAAGGCAAAACAGATTCACTGTAACATCTGTTATGCTACAAAGAATACATTATTGACATATTTATAAATCAGTGTTGTTAAAGCATTCTGGGCAGAATGCTGATAAACCCTGCAGTAATACAAAATGGGAATTGTGGGTCAGCACTACACAAAACACACTCAGAAGACCAGAGAGAATGGCAGAACTAGCACACTAAGGCAGTCTGTACTGTATACATTGATATACTCTAGTCACTTGTTTCTATATAAATGCATTCTATATCTAAACATAGATTATTTTCACACAAAACGGATTTATATCAGGATCTGTTTTGTAACAAGCAGCACTTAACGTTGTGCTTCCTTGAAAGCTAAATGGGTCCTAAAATGGAAATAGGCAAAAACAAGAGGTAATTTCACAATTCCTGCATTGCACTTATAAATCCTAATGAGAGAAACCCAAGCTGATATCCCTGAAAGCACTGACAGCAGAAAAGATTACAGCAACTACTTCTCTCTAGATGATGTCAGTAGATGACAGGACCATAAAGTCTTTTGCAAGAACAGCAGATGGAAAACTGCTATGTTTTCAAAGAGCATTTTAGAAAATGTGCTAACTTAACGCAGGAGATCGCCAACAGAATGCTTTTGTCACCGCAAACAAAACCCAGCCACATGATTTAGTTTGACCTAAAAAGTGCAAATTGCAGTGAATTTGTCACAGCAATAAATGCCATGTACTGAATTAGAAATAGTTTTTTTCCTACTTAATATTTCCAACTTTCTTGTCTTCTTTCTTAGAATAAAGACCAAATTTGGCTCTTTTGAAGTTGCAAGTTAAATTCACTAAATGCTTCATAAACCAAGTAGCTGTTTGAAGGGACACTGTTTTCTTGTTCCCTGTGCAGACTTCTCTGGAAACAAATGGGGCTGTGCACCAGCTCTCTCCCTCAAACAGCAGATGGAGTCCCAATCCAAACAAATGCATGCGACAGGAGTGCATAGCTAACATTCATATATTACAGCACACACAGAATTAAATGTGTAATGCTTGCATGTTGCCCGTTATCAATGTGTCAAGCTACAAGCGCTGCACAATAGCTAGCGCATGGACAGTAAGTATGTCACTTCAATATATTTGAGCTTCCTGTGCATTTGTGTGCACACACATACATACATATAGACTAACCCCACAGAAAGTGTTGAGCATCTATTTCCAATAAATAAAAGATATTTTTCTTGACCAATTTGGACACAACCAAATCTTGCTGAGATGGTACTATATTTTTAGGAAATCTGTTATCATACAAAACAGGAACAGTGGGGAAAACCAAGTGAGGAAGTGCAAGCAGCTAGAGTGTACTCTTCTTTGGCTAACTGGAGCAGCAAAACACAAAATTAATTCTTGAATAAATAATTCAGAAATTTCTGACAAGTGTAATTCATTAAAATATACAGTTTTAAATGTAATTAAGTTACAGTCTAAACTCTTGCCTACAACTTTTACTCCCACTTGGCTTGAATTAAAGAGGTAGAATTGTGATCAGCTCATCCAGTTTTCCTACGTTTTTTATATTCAAAACTTTTGCTGCAGGGCAAGGAACCAGTCATGAAATGCCTGCTGATTGCTGATGTGACAGAACAGATAGACATCAAAATGCAAATATCATTACGTACTAGATGCTGATCACTAGGCTGCCAAGTCTGAATCACTTATCTGTTGGATTATGAGTAGCAATCTCTGATCAGAAAATGCGTTGGCAATTTGTTGAATTACTTTTTATTGAGAAACTGTCAAGACTGCTACTTCAAGCTATAAATTTTGATTGCTTTTCAAAAATTATTTCCCTTCCCTTCCCATCTCATCTCCTTTTAAGGACAATGGTTAATACACAAAGGGTCATAAAAGGCAATAAGCAAGAGTTAGAACCTCTTCAAGGAAAACAGAAACCCTAGAGACTACTCTCCCTGATTTCATCTTGTGTGTTCTTTGAAGTCATGTCTTCAATTAATATTTCATACTGCATACTACCTACTCTGTTGCTCTTCGGCTTTTTGTTTCTACATATGTGACAGTCATGGAGACGCTTTTCTTTGGTATGTACTCAACTTAGAATACTCAACCTGGTAATTTTTAGCCACCTTTCTTCATCTGCAAAGGACATGCTGAGGACATTAAAAAACAAGGCAAACGCCTCACCCACACACACAAGATTAATCAAATACTGGGAGAGGCTGCCTAGAGTGGTGGAATCTTCATGCTTAGAGGTATCTAAATCAGAGCTCTTTTGAGCCGAGGGCTTGTTTCAATGACCTCCAAAGGTCCTTTCCAACTCAAAATATGTAGATTCCAATTTCTATACAAACATCGTTATTTTATCACTGATTCCAAACACATTAGGCATACTGGAACTCTTCACAGCATTCTACCCCATGAGACACCACTTTTGGTCTCCTCTCCTTTGGTCTCCTCTCTTATGGCTTCAGGCTGTAAGTTTATCCAGTATTTCTGAAGAAGATTTAAAATTAAAAGGAGGCATTAAACTCTCCCAAGGACCTCCATGTCTCCGACTTCAAGACAGGTATTTCCTATACGGATCCTAGACCCTATAGAATGAAATCTCATTTATAACAGCTATTTTGCCTCACCTCGCTATGGTCCCCAAAATGGCTTGTTTTCCTATCTCAGTTTCAAATACTATCAAAATTAATGTGAAATGGCAGAAGTCCCACAACCCTCTGCACAAGGGAGACACCAAATCTGAATCTAAGGAATGATCTGATGCAAGCTGTGAATATATAAACCACATGAAGGAATTTTATAGCAAGGGAGTGTGAATATAGCAGAAAGTAAGGATTGTTACCAGAGAAACAGAGATAAGCAAGAGCTGCGTTGCTATAGCAACTTGGTGACATCAACAGACGTTTTCCTATTCAGTGCACTGGGTGATAATGAAGTGACAAAACACCAGTTTCCGTATCTGCCAGTTCCCCAGAGGTTGGCAGAGCCGCAAGTCTGATTGTTTCACGCTCAGGATGCATCTAAGAGGCTTAAAGGTTTCTTGGCATCACTACTAGAGCCTCTCTGATAATGTCTAGTTCCTGTGCGTGCCCAATAGAAGGCACATGGACTCCAGCAGAGAAGCACACCACTCTTCCCATGTCCCTGGGGAGCAAGGCATTCTGAATAGCAAGCAGAGAGTCACAGAAAGCAAGGAAATGCGGTCCATCACACACTACTGTGCCTCTCAGGCGTAATCAGGCCACAGATGATCAGCCAGCTGCACAATTAAATTTAGCACAGGATAAAACAAATTAGGTTATAACTCCTACCAAATTAATGCTTATTTTTAAGCTTCTACATTCTCCAAGGATAACGGTGTCTCCCTGGATCATCTTATAACACTATGCAGAATGCTTTAAAGGCAGTTACTTTAGACTCTTAATTCTTTTACCCTGAGTAACATCTATATCGTATTTGATGAACTAAATATTCTCTGTGTTGCAGCGGAAGGCAGATGGAAAATAATGTATGCCAATAGAAAATAAAAATTGGCTTGGAGGAACAAAAATAACTTCAGAAGAACTATCAATACAATAATAACCACCAATATTATACCGTGTTGCAAATAATAATCACATCTCCTATTAGGGCCTTGTATTAATTTTATCTGTGTCAAGGATTGAAGGAGTTGTCCCTTCAAAACTCTTGCAGATAGACCCACCACATAACTTGACATTTTCTCTATATAAGGGAATACTGAATCTTTATTAACGGCTTGAGATATCACTCCTACTTATTAAGTGCACAACAATAAGCAAGGTCTAGCCTTAAAAGAGTGCTAAGTCAAGAGCTTTGCAAGTGGCTGAGTACAGCTCTATTTTCTGACTACTTAGAGGGACCAGTCTACTTGAGCTAGCTTTAAATTGGGTTTCTTAGCCACCAGTAGCAACCTAACTGCAGCATCAGTCAAGGCAATGCAAGCTGCAAATTCTCTCAAGAAGTTGAATAAATACTCAATTAGATCCCACTGAGTTCCTGGCTGCAGTACTTACAGTGAGACAAGCAGATAATAGATACGCACAAATCTAGGCAGAGCTATATTCAATTGTGGTCAGAACAAAGCTGCATCATAGGTACACATCTTATTCAAGTGGAGCAAAGGAAAAGTAGTCTCATGCAAGTGAAAGGTCACAGTAAAGCCAGGAACAAGATGAACGTGTCCTAATGTTGATACAATCTCTTATTATTTAGATTGTACTAATTCATGACATTATCTAAACTTCTGAAATTATTATGTTTGATTTTATATGAAATTGTATAAATGTAACTGCATTTGAGTATTTTCTAGGTAACTGCAACAAGAATGAGACAGAAGAAAGTATGTGATAAGTCTTGACTGCTGATCTTTGATCTGAAGGTTCTGGCTAGTGAGGCAATTCTGCAGCCAGAATTGAATTTCATTCTTGATCCAAATGTGACAGTCCTTGTGGATTTAATATAAACATCTAAAAAGAAGTCCATCTGTTAAGATATTATCCTGTGGCAGGAGAATTATGCTGGGGCAAGATTCTCCTTGGATAAGACTATCCTGTGACAAGAGAGTTTTAAAATATGATCTTGCATGTACCCATTTAAAACCATAAACAATGACAGAAAGACTTGAAAGTACAAAAAAGCAAAGCATCAGAAGCAAGGCAGTTTCAGTTCAAACAAACTCTGTCGCCAGCACACTCACATATTAATGAACAGACAATAACAAGCGGCCTTAAAAGAACAAGAAAAGGAGTAGTACCCCCTGCAAGAATTCACTGTTTCAGAGGCAATTCAGAAAAATAAAGGATGTAACAACAGACTAGCTGAGAGGAAACAGAACTCAAAATTATAACTGCATGTAAAACAGTTGCAAGTGCAAAGTGCTTATTAAATGCTCACCTGTAAGCATCAACAGATTATAGTGTGCTAATAAATATCCCTATAACCTCAGCAGATGTAATAAAATATATTTCTGGAGCTGCCTTTCTAGCATTTATGTTCTGGAGAAGATGTTTATGGGCTTTTCTATATTGCAGTTTTAAGGGCAAGAACAGCCAGAGAAATCTTCAACATTCTATATCTTTATAGGGTATTAGAAGCACTTAATCATTTCTCAGGTGTTTAACAATCAAAGTGAGAAATTTGATTTATGCTCACAGGTACCATAGAGTCATTTCACTGCCAGAGAAATCAGTCCTGCTATCACATACAAGAAATGACACAACCCCTGAAATTAAAAGGTAATGCTAATTTAGCCAGACGAATGCTGCTTCCCAGACAGTAATAGTTTCAGCTACCAAAAGATGCAAGACAAACCACACAAATCAATACTGCTCAACTTTCTACACTTTTTAATGAAATAAGATTTTAAATGCTATTTTACACCTGGAAACCTCTTTTTTTTTTTTCCTGGCACATCTGAGATGTTCTGAATAGAAGCTACTACTATGTACATGTGGACAGTGTTCAAATTTTTCAGAGCAGCGAAGTCCTGTTAGCCATAATATCAGAAATGCCGCAGTTCTTTCTCAAAGCAATTTGTTCATAAAAGAAAGTCATAGATTTTAGTCTAAAAGATACACTGTATAAGCAACTCCCATTTGCATGGGAAATCATGCTAAATCTGTCCATATTGGACCAAGTTTTATGCATTACATTTGCAAGAACCTTTTAGTTTGCACAAACGCACATTTTGGCTATTTATAGAAATAAATAATTAAAATACTGGTCTCCTATTGAGTACATATAGCAAAATTTTAAAAGGTTAAAAGAACGTTCTTCTCAACTTTTCTTAAAACTAGATCAGTCTTATAAAGCAAAAAAAAAAAATAATATAGTATTTATATCTCACCTGTGATTTATACAGCTAACCACACACTTTTTATTCAGAAATATTCTTCTGTGAAGTCACTTATTCTGTAAAGCATCACCTTTCCTTCCTTGTCCTTTTAACTAGGGCAAGATTATAAACATTACTTACCTCAAACAGCATTTTCTTCAAGATAGTGTTTTCCCACAGTTCTGAAGATGCGCTATCACATAACCATTCTGCAAGGTGGACAATAGTACCAAAAGAACCCTGGAATTCACAGTGCCAGGGAAGTATAGCAGGGCCTTTCAGTTGTATCAACAGGTTCTACTCTGACTTCAACATAGCACAGATTTAACTGATTGGGAACAGCATCGTAGTCCAATTATTTTTATAAAAGTACAAATGGATATATACAGTTTATTTTGAGAAACAGGTGACACATTCAACAATTTGGAAAAGAAAAAGACTGGCATTTTCCAACTGCAAACCATCTGTATCTAATTATCATAGCACTAATTAGAATCTTCACCAAAAGAAACTGAAGCTACAAAACCTGACTCTCACTATACACTTTGTTCTTTGGAAATCAACAGTGGGGCCACTTACAATTCAATTTAAATGAATTTGTTTCAGTTACCTCTCAACATCTGACATTAGCTAAAAAAAGGGACATTTTTCTTTGTGCCTTGACATCTTTATTTTTTCACTGAAATAGTAAATTATACAGGCCATTTGAAAAGAAAGGTTACAAAAGACAAGTACTATGAACAGTATCATAATTTCTGACAGTAATGTGTACTGCAATGAAAACATTATTTTCTACAAAAAAAGTCTTTTAAAGTTGGTACATCAGATGTATTTCATGCATGAAAAAGCTCATCCTGTGTACATTTTGTTAAAATATTGCCCTTTGACTGTTGAACTGCTGAAATAAAAGAAGCTATTTAATTATACAGAATAAGCACCAATGAGATAGCATCTTTTCAAATTTCTTAAAATAGTTTAGACATATCCAAAATACACAACCAAATTTAATCTACAAAAAAGCAAACAAAATCTAAATACCTATAGACAGATATGGACAGAAAAATGTCAGTAATGTCTTTCATGAACTCTGGGACGTCCAATTAAATTTCTTATTTATGAAAGTCCTCTACTAGCTATATCTCACCCCACCCCAGTATGCTGTAGTATTTTTTTTCTGTGTTCAACCCATATATCACGTTTTAACATGCTTCCTTTTTAATAAAATTAAATAACTTTTTCTGATAGAAGAGGTTTATTTTATTCTTATTGGCCTCTATAGAAATAGTGCATACTTAGATTTTAATCCTTATTAACATTTTTAATAAGATGTCCAGAACTTCTCTTCTGACAATAAGAAAATCAGCCCAGCTTGAATAAATTAAAATATCAAGATAGTTCTATTAACTTGATCCATGCTGATTTACACAAACTAAGATCTCACTTGGCTTCTCCACTATTTCTACATTATGGGCCTATGTTTAGACTAAAGGCTTTCTGTTTAGACTGAATAAAGCCCAAGGTTGAGTTTTTCATTTTTGATTGCTGAGTTACTTCCCATACAGAGGACTGGCATGACTCTCCCAATATTACTAGATCTGTTCTACTTAAGCATAAAGATTTTTTTAAAACTTAAATCTTTGATGTATGCCATAAAGTCTAAGATTCTTCTTCTCACTAGATATGAGCTCATGCTAAGTTCTACTAAGTTAAAGAGAACTATACTATTGTTCTGCTATGGAGCTGAAGTTTTCACTGATGCAGTTGACTCAAACTTACGCAACAGTAAACATCAGGCCACTTCCATAAACAAAGCTGCAAGTTAGTATTCTGAAGAGAAAAGTAAATTCAAATGTAAAGTATGATTAGTATTTCAAGAGAAACTGAAACATCAAAGATTATCATCTAAACACATGACTGCAAGGCCAGTGGAAAAATGAGTTTTTAAACACATGCACCTTCAGCTAGGTATTGTTGATGGATTTACAATTAAAAGATTTAAGGATGAACAATTTGAATAGGTATGGCTGTCCTCTGTGATGACTTCAGCAATGTCCCTAAGCATGCAAGTTAATAAGTCATATGTTGATAGGAGGTAGTTGGGGGTTTTTGTTTCTTTTTGGTTGTTTTGCGAGAACAGATATCATTCCCTGAAGACAGATTGTCTGACAGCTGCCATAAGACAGATTTTAAATTGTTTCGTGTGTGTGTGTGTTTGGGGGGGAAGGAAGGTAGTAATGAAGGACAAAAGAGAGAAAATAGGTTAAAGTCAAAGTTATGCTTCAATACTGTTTATAAATTCTTATAAAAATTATCTAGGCTGTCTTGCATTGTGAGACAAAAGCACCACTTGAAATACCCACCACACTATATCATTTTGAAGCAAAATATGTTGTGGCCCCACAGTAGCTTAGCAGTGATTTTACTAAGAAAAATATGATTGTTTACAATCCTTTCCCCTCTTCCTTCGCAGCGCTTGAGAAATTTGGACTACTTGGGGAACAGTACCAAACTAGCTTCACTGGCATTGAAGTTCCTCATCCTCTACAGGTGAAAATAAGAATTGCCTGACCCTGAACAAACTGCCTCTCATCCAAAATGAAAAAAAGTTCCAACCCAAAGCAGCCTCTGGAAACAAAAGAAACTCTCCAGTTGGCACAAATGCTCTTCTGGCTCTTTGGAGGAGGGATTTAAAAAAAAAAAAAAAAAAAAAAAAAAAAAAAAAAAAAAAAAAAAGACCACACACACTTGTTCTCTCTTTACAGCACTAAAGGTCATATTTTTTACTTCCTCCTTTCACTTGATGCAAATCAAAAGGTGATGCCCAATTTTAGTTGTGGGTTCCTTTCAGCCACATTAGTAAGAACGGAACTAAGACATTTGATGGATTATCACACGAACTTCCTGAAATTTTTGAATTCTATGAGCCATGTACCTTGTTTAATAAAACACCAGCCAATCCTCTGACCTCATTACAATTTCAATGTAGAGAATTCAGTAGAAAAAACTTTTCCTGTCATTTTTGTCTAAGTCATTTAATTCAAGAATATATGCACACTTCCTTTATAAATACGCTCTTAATATATCTCCATTTCTTTCTAGGGTTAAATACTTCAGATCTTCAATGCTTTTTCTTTCTCTGCTGCATTCCAATAAATTAAATACATATAAGTTAAACTTGCAGTCAAAAGGAGGCTGAAGTTGTCACTGAATTGACAAGTTACATAGGCCGCAATATGATTCTGGCAGTTAAATCTGTCTTCTGTAATCAACAGTACTACAACAGTAGATAAATAGCAAAGAAATCTGAAGGAGGAGGGAAGCAGCTACACACTTTCAGGAAACAGGTAAAGGAATGTGTGAATACAGACACCAAACTTAAGTTTGCTTTGCACTGCTTTGGGAGGAACAGAAAAGTCTTTTATGGGGAATGAGATCGGGCAGTTATTTGTCATTTCTGGTCACTGCACTCATACTTTCTTAATAATAACTCTCTTCCCAAGAATTCTGGTATGAAACCTGCCTCCAATATGAGACAATTACTCTGTTTCTAACTTGCTTTGTTTTCTAACTTGTTTTCTATGTAAAATTTAGGCTAGAAGACCTTCCAGGTGTCATCTGATCTCCTGATAATCAGGAAATTTTTATTCAGAAAGATTAAGATACAATCACTTGCCTCTGACAAGGTGCTAATGTCACTTTTCTGTTTGTATATAGTAAGTTGTCAGCTCCAGGTTGCTGCAATTTTTAAAAACATGAAATAGTGAATTGGCTTTAGCAGTCAGGAAAAAAAACGTACAAATTATCCTGTTTGGACTATTTTTTCTTTATTGCCTCCTTTAGCTATCAATCAGCCCACAATATCTCATGAAGCCATAGGAAATTTATTACAAATGACCCAATTTGAATGTAATCATTTTAAGAGATCATAACTTCCCTCTCTCCTACTGCCCTCCCCTGCATGTTTTTTTCCTATCCCTTTGTGAGATTTTTTTGGAGTGGAAAACAACTTTTTTTTTTTAAGAAAAAAAATACACATTAAGGATGCTGATTATGCAGTTGCAAGAAAAAGAATGCGTCTGTCTTGTTTTATCATGACTCAAAGGAAGGTCTTTCAATGTTTATATTCTGATCCCAGTTCATTAATGAGGTCTTACAATTCTCTCCTCCTTCAGTAGGACCTAACTCATACAGGAGATCATGATAGTAGTAGCATGTACATGAGGATTTCATGACAAACACATGCACATGTATGTAGCTGAGATTCTCACATTAAAGAAATCTCACAGGAAGTTGTTTTATTGTGAAGTCTTGGTAAAAGCCATGGCCCTATCTTAAGTGCAATGTGTCCACAGATCCCTGCTCACAGGTCTTGCATGTGGGACTACTGCTAGTTCAGCTGACAGCCTGAATGCAGCCTCACAAAGCCTTTCTGCATTTTCCTTTGTACCAAAATAGACTGTAACTTTCTCCTCCACTCTGTCTCATGAGGATTATCACCTTTGCAACGGGCAGATAAATCATTGTGTGGCCCTCTGATCTAATAGTTGTTAGTTGTGTGAGTAAAGCTACAAATCCTACCTGTGCTTAAGAATATACGATGGTTCTGAGATAAGAGTAAACTTCAGTTCCATAGGTTAAAAAAATTCAAATTGGCCAAAAACCCACAAATGATCAAGTTGTGTTACCAAATTATATGCTATGTTTTGACAATCCATTATGGTGCAACTGTATCTGTCAAAACTTTCTGTTACATTTCCATACTGGTATGGCTTCCTTGCAATGACAAAGCTTTGGCCAGGACTTTTCAAAAGGGATAATTTCCTTCAAGTTTAGATTATACTCAAATTAAATAATACTTTGAGGAGTAAGGAAGAGAGAAAATATTTTTTTTTCTGGTAGAAACAGATGGAGAAAATGCAGAACACTTATATTTCAATGAAACTGCTGTCTTTGGAAGAAATGAAGCAGAATTACACATTAATTTTTGCCCATCTGCCAAGTTTATCACTGAGACAATGAATTCAGTTTGATACCTTCCCTCCTTCCCCAGCTAAGCTGTGGTTTCCAAACACTGCTATTCATACAACTAACTTTACTATGAGTCATTTTTTTCCCCAAAACATTTTTTCATTAAATAGTTTTGAGGGCTCCTGCCACTCCTATTTTGGTTATTTTGTCACCTATTCTTACTACCATCTCCTCCATATTTTCTCACATGCACTCAATGCTCATCTTTTTCCCACTCCTCCCCCTGCTCTATGAATACTACTTTTTCATTTCTCCCTACTAGCTTCCATTTCCAGAAACTCTTCTCGACACACAAAGTTCACTTTTGTTCAGTGCTATAAAGCAGAAATAATCTGGGGGTAGCCATACAGAATCATTTCAGGTGTCACTTTTGCCCATACGTGACAGTATTTAGTACTGAGGACTTGAGGACAGCAACTATGACTTCAGTGTCTGTGAAGCTTAGTCCCTTTTTGATTACTGAATTTAGGATTAGATTCTTCAATAATGAATATCCAATATCCCCTTAAAGATACTATTTGGAAACATTCACCAATATATACATTTTGTACCTAAAGCACTGTACACAAGAGAACAACTGAAGTCTCACTTCACTAAAGTTAATCGTACAAAGAACAGCCCACTCAACCAGCCCACTCAACCAGCCCTGCTTGCTTATAATTGAAGCAACAAGCCTTTGCATTCAATCCTCCTTTGTGCAATTCCCCACTATATTAGCCAGACAATTGGATCAATTCCCTAAGTCAGAAATAAATGCAAGTACTTCAAAGAAAGTTTTCCACTTGCATGACAAGCCTTACTGGTTACCATGAAAGCATTTTTAGGAATCTTAGAAATTCCTAGGTTTATTTTCAGCCTTCTTCACTTAAGGAGATAGCTCTCCTTAAATGATTTTGCAAACACTGTTACAATAAATGAAGAAATAATGAACTCCAGTGACTACATTAGAAACATTTCAAAAGGCATCATTGTAAGTGTTCAGCTCCCTTTGGAAGGGAATCAATCTTTATTGGTGCCTCTGGAAATCTTTGGCTTCACATAAAGAAAAAGCTATCATTTTGCAAAGCTGATAATACTTAACTATCTTCCTTTGTTCAGATGATGAGACGATCCTAAATTCAAAATTTTAGGTTACTCCCCAATCGTATTTTTCAAGGTTTAAGATTTTAGTTTTCTGTTTACTGAGACTGTAATAGAAAGTTCTGGATTGTACAGCACTTAACATTTATTAACAACAATTCTTGGAATCATAGAATCTTTAAGGTTGGAAAGGACCTCTAGAGATTATCTAGTCCAAGCCCCCTGCACACACAGGGTCACCTAGAACACAGAACTGCACCCAAGCAGGTTTTGAAGATCTCTAGGGAAGGAGATTCCTTCTCTCAACCTCTCTTGGCACCCTGTTCCAGTGGAATTCATTATACTTCATTAGGGATTTTTTTTTTTGACTTAACTAATTAGGTTCTCAACAATTTCAAGCAACAGCTCTGTTCTCTTTAAAGACAGATAACCCTCCATGTTTTATCATCTTTGCAAGACATTTTTTAAAAACATCTAAGCTTTAGCGGACTTCTCTTTCTCCCCTCTTTTAACCTTCTGCTAGGATTTTAGTCTGTGTAATCACTTAAGAAAAATTAGGTGTTCTGCTATCATAGCAACAGTTTAGAGTACTTAAAATATTTTAGTAAGATCCGTCTTTTGAACTTCATTCTTCTGACACTGCAGAGGAAGATGCCCAAATTATACAGAAAAAGAACTTCTCAGGCTACATTTCCATTTACTTCTTTTCTAAATTGTGAGTAGAATACTCAAGGGAACATTCTTTTAATCCAGGTCAGAGAAAAAGCATTTCCTTCTCTCAACCTCTCTTGGCACCCTGTTCCAGTGGAATTCATTATACTTCATTAGGGATTTTTTTTTTTGACTTAACTAATTAGGTTCTCAACAATTTCAAGCAACAGCTCTGTTCTCTTTAAAGACAGATAACCCTCCATGTTTTATCATCTTTGCAAGACATTTTTTAAAAACATCTAAGCTTTAGCGGACTTCTCTTTCTCCCCTCTTTTAACCTTCTGCTAGGATTTTAGTCTGTGTAATCACTTAAGAAAAATTAGGTGTTCTGCTATCATAGCAACAGTTTAGAGTACTTAAAATATTTTAGTAAGATCCGTCTTTTGAACTTCATTCTTCTGACACTGCAGAGGAAGATGCCCAAATTATACAGAAAAAGAACTTCTCAGGCTACATTTCCATTTACTTCTTTTCTAAATTGTGAGTAGAATACTCAAGGGAACATTCTTTTAATCCAGGTCAGAGAAAAAGCATTCTGGAAAGCAGGACAAAGATGCATAGATAGCATTTGTGAAGCTCAGTGGAATTCTACAGGAAATATTAAAAAGAAAAGCTAACGAAAACTTCATTATTGTATTTTATTTCCTCCTCCCCCTCCCACTTCTCTTAACTACTTCAATTTTGACAAATAATCAGGAGATAGGAGAAAGTTTGTGACAAAATCAGGGCACGAGCTTAAAATCTTCCTTTCCCAGAATTTCATCCAGAGTAGCACTGGTGTTTATGCCAGGAAATGCTTTTGTTGGTTCTAGTTTAGACTGGAAGTGTTCGGCGATGCCATAACCTTTACTAGCTCACAAAGGGATGTGGATTATCTCTGTGAAAGGCAAGACGGGAGTAATTTGTCATTCTATTCTTATTCATGTAGAAGGGTAGGAAAAAAATGCTCTCCATTTTTGGTAACTGAACAAACTGAACTGTTTGGAGTAGACTACTCTTTGGTCTGTAATATTTATATGGCTAAAACACTACACAGATCCAGTCTAACGAGCAAAATCCATAGTGACATCTTCAGTGGAGGCTGCCAAATAGTAATGGAGTCCTATTTTCAGTCATTCACTACTTCAACTAAAATTCTGACCAGGCTCAGCAGCTGAAATTTTGGGGGAAAGGACACTAAGGAATAGGTCTGACATTTTATAGAAACAGTGTCCACATAAATTCATTTCTTACAGCCATTTGACAACTTCCAGTTACATTGTGCTTTGTAGAACAACCTTAAAGTAAGGTTTGAACATTGAAGGGACAGAAGGCAAATGAGAATCAGTTATGCATGACCATCAGTTAAAGAGCACCATAGTACATACAGTGATTGCAATTGTGTTTAACTCTGTAACAGGAAAAAACTAACAGTTTTTACTAAATAATGTTTCCCTTTTTCTCCATAATCGCTTTTCCTTTTGATGACAAAAAGGGGAGATATACCAAACACTGCTATAAAATTCTGACGTTGATATTTCCTAAGGATCAAAGTTCCCCAGCAACCCAAAGCAGACTAGTTTATATAGCTACTTAGTCTTAGAATACTTGGTCAGCTGTCCCATTTTCAGTAATAAGATTGTGTGTTAGAGATTCTTTGCTATGAAAAAAAAAACAACAACAAACTTTGTTTCCTTGGAATTAATTCAATTCTCATGGGGGAGAGAACAAATACAAACAAAATCAATATATGCGATCTCTTCTTTCCTTGAAAGATTGCTGAAATTAAACTGTAATCTTAAAAGTTTGAATTTTTATAAGCTTTCACAGAATCATACAAGCTGGGGGGAATAAATTATATAAATTATAATTTCTATCACTGTAAAGGAAAAGCTCCTTTAATTATTAAATATGAATTGCGTAACTACTACGGCTACCTTAAATCAAGAATTTACAGCACTCCCCTGAGGCATCAGTTTTATGGACCAGAGATTCTTCTGAACAGACAGCCTTCAGTGTCTAATATATTTTGTTCATATTTTCTGAGGGCCTTTACAAAGTATGACTGATGTTTTCATGACCATATATTTTTGAGTTAAAACTCTGAAATAACCACATCTAGAAAGCCACAAAGTGGGGAAACTTGAGGTTAAAGACACATGATGTGAAAGAACAGACCAGGAAGAGACAGAACACAAAAGATACCTCTGGCTTCAAAACGAGCTAACATTCTGTGAAACTACAGCGATTCAGACATAGCAGTGTGCAATATCTAGTTCCCACTGCTCATATTTACATGACAGCTATTTACTTCATTGGGTTACTCAGGATGTGTAACATACTAAGAGAAAGATCATTATTATAGCCCTTACTTAGCATTTAAGATTGAGCTGAACTGTCTTGCACACTTCCAGTTTTCATGTTCTCTACTCTGCCAGTATTTGTTCTCATAAATTCAAAGTTTAGTTCCACTCCTTGGAAACGAATTACAAAAAGGAAGGTTTCTCAAATAACCCAAAACACCTTCATATAGAATTAAAATATGAAGCTGAGCTTTAGCAATAGGTTAAGAGCAGCAATATCGGCTCAATATATCTACATATCAGGTAGTAAGGTCAAAGTCAAGAAGTCACTAGTAATTCTTCTTATTCCAGAAGAAATAGGAAACGCCTTTAAATTCAGCACGCATTAAGCTTTCCATCATAGATAGGAAGGTTTTTAAACCATCACAGATTAAAATTCTGCTTTTAAGATATCCTCACCTTTTCACAGATTAACATTTTCAAATATTAAATATCCTCAAATTCAACTACTTTACAGCTAGGATTTGTAATAGCAACATTAAACTGCTGTATCCATCAATTCTTCACACCAGTTGAGTGAGCAAATAACAACTGCACAAGATGACACGGACAAACACCATTTCCATTCTGTTCTTTAGAATCATTCACAGAACCTGTTCCCTGCATCACTAGCAGCTTTTATGTTTGGCATACTGTTCACTCACATTATCAGCACTGTTATCTACATACATCTACAAGCAGAAATTGAAAATATATAAACACAATAGTCACTGTGGTAGCTAAACATCAGAAAAAATATTAGTTGCAAAGATTTCTAAACATAACAAAAGGAAAAGCATTTGATTATCACTGCAGTTCAAAAAAAAAGTTTTGATCAACTGATCATGTGTACATTGATGACTTGGATCTACTCTACTCATATGGTCCAAGGATATATGCCCACGTTGGTAAAACACTTGGCACTATTACAGAACTATCGTATCCGAGATTATTGCCATTCGTCCTTTAAAAAAAAAATATATATAGTGGATTGACCTAAATTTCTTATAGAATCTAAACAGTCAAGAAGCATAATCTGGAAAGCAGTATTGCTTTCTGGTGTGTAGGTTTGAAAAGGTTTAAAAAATATGACATATTGGCCTTTTTATCCTTTTCACAAGATTGCAAACTGCAGAATTACATGAAGTTGCAGGTCAAAAGTATATTTCAAGTAAGAAACCGCAGTTAAAATATCCACTGAGCCAAAAAAAAAAAATAGCAATGATAAGACTGAACCTGGAACCTGGCTCAAACCCCTAAAGCATGTTCAGGGACTGGATGTATCTTTATTGGTTTTGCACTAAAATGAAGGAAAAAAAATGCATTTGTTAATCTAATGCATTCTGCAATCATAATCAGGCTTAATTTAATATGGCAGAAGACCTAACTTGAAAACACAAACACATTTTTCTCCTGAAAAAGCCTTTATCAGCACTGCAGCTGTACACAAGTCTTGGGGATTTTTTTTATGTACAGAGAAATTTGTTTAAAGGAAATCTAGATGCTGCTTGTTTAGATGCTGGTACTTTAACAAAGCAGAAGAAGTGTTTTCCAGCATACTAAATGCACAACAAGCTGTGTCTTAAATTATCATTTATCATTTGAATTGACAAAACTCTATTAGATATTATCTTCCTCTTTTTTCTCCACTCTCTGAATCAAGCTTGGAACATTATTTCTCAAAGACTTTAAGCTTACTTATTATTTGCTAATAGGTATATATGTTTTGAATGCAAACAAATTATTTGTAAAAGCTCTGAAAAGACTGCACGTGTCCAGATACTTTTTAATTGTGTATACGCTATAAGTAGAGTTTGCTTTCTTGACTTATCCTGTTTTGCATGCAGTTTGTGTTTGAAAATACATACTCTCATTTCCAGACACTTATTTTCAATACTAGTCAGGGCAATTCTTTTCAACTGCATTTCTAGACACATTAGAATAACTCATGGAATGGAAAACAAAAAGATTAAGACTATGAAAACAACAAAAAGCCCTATGTGCCTTAAAAAAAAAATATGTATTCTTATGTATAACATTATAATAAAGATAATTTTGAAATGTAATGATGCTACCTCAGTAAGATAAGTGAAGATTTTTTATTGATAATGCCCTTGCTATTTAGTAAGGACGTGTCCAACACAGAACAGTTAGTGCTGTGAACTACTGCATGCCTGGACAACACACAACGTATTTCGCATCAAGCCTGTGCGTGCTCTCCTTGTGATCTCAAGGATGCCTTTCTGCAAGATTCCTTGGCATGTTTTCAGTCTAAAGCAAAGACAGCTGGCAGGGTATTGCCATACTCCCAAGACACTTGCTGATCTTAGCAAGAAAGAGTCATTGTAGGAGGAAGAGTCATTCTCATCTCTCTCTAGTAGAGATACTTCTGGCATAAGGAGCAAGAATAAAAATATACCTGTAATGCATAGTTAGTTTGGTTAGAATGCAAACCTTTTCTTGAATTCATAAATTCCCTCTAGTAATGGATTGAAGACATAAAAAATTTTCTATTTAATAACTCATTAATGAAAGCTCAAGGCAGAATAACAACCATATATTCATTTTTATCTGGCTTACGAAGACCACTACTGGAGATGCACAGAACTTGTGTCAATATCAACGATGAGCATCAGACCAAAGAGGAGGAAATCTGAATTCACATTCACAGAAACAAGATATTTTTCCTCTTTGCAATTCTCTTGCAAATAAAACTGCAGTAGGATCTAAAGCACAAATATCTCAGTAGAGAAAAAAAAAGTCAGAATTATTTCAAAAAATATCAACATAGGCTAGCTAATAATATAACTTTCTGTATTCAAATTCTTGGGCCTTGCTCACATTATAATATTGTATCTTACCTGGTCATTAATCATTTAACACAGCTATAATTAGCCACATCATCACAACTATTTTTTTAGTATGAGGGTATAGCAAGCAGCTTTCTTTAGCACAACAATATCAATCACAATTTATACCTCAGATGCTTCAGTTGTATTTGTAGAAGCATGTTTTGGACACCTGGCCAGACTAGCCAGCTTCTCTGTAAATCTGTTTTGGTAGTCACCCTAACAATAAAAGTTTCATCTTTGAGAATTCAGACTTCAGTTTTAATGCCAGGCATTAAATTTTTACTCCATTAGCTCCCTGTGCAAATTTACAGCATGAAGGCTACAAAAGAAAAAGCACTAGATGCAAAGCCACTGGAAGGTCTACTTCAAGAAAAACAAAACTTCAACCCTGAAAAATACTTTATCCTCTGAGGATAACATGCTTCATACGATAAAACACTAAGAATGCCATTCTTCAAACAACAAAGAAACAGCTCAAAAGAGCTCAAATACACCGTTACCAATAAAAATGGTTCATATTAAATCATTTTCAGCAGCAGGTTCCATTAATATATGCTAGCCACAAACTCTGTTGATTGTTATCAATATGCAAAATACATCAGCTCAGATGCATTCAAACACGAGATTTCTAGCTGTTTTGACAAAACACCTTCAAACAAAGAACTTGAATGAGACAATTACAAATTATGGTAAGCCCCCTTTTCCTCATTACTTAATTCTCTATCTAATGTATATAGTTTCCATTACAAGTAAGAGTAGCAGTGATCACATTAAATCACAAAAAATTATCTTCACAAAGGCAGAAAAATTCATAATTAAGGTTGACACTTTCTATTCATTTCATCATCCCTAGATACTACAACTTACAGAGCTTGTCAAATTACTCACTGTTTGAAGATTCAAACTGTGCCATAGGATAAAACAGAAACATAGAACAATCTCAAATTGGATTCCTTATTCTTGGCACTGTACTTGAAATAGTATCAACAGCAGTTATACATGTGACAGCAAGACTTCCTTTTCATTGAACTGTTTTCCCATTCACAGTACTCAAAATAATCTTCTGCACAAATAAGAGTTTTAAACTCTGATTTCATGCAGATGTTTTTTGCAACTCCATAGTTAAAATCCATTGTGCACAGCATGCACTGATTCTATCTCTTTATCTGGTACAGGCAGTGTGGCACCTCCCCTCATTATCTGAGCATTCAACAGTATTCTAAGAATTCTTAAAGTCAAATACTGTTAGTTTGAATTACAGTCTTTTTGAGGAATCTGATTACAATTATCTTTCTTTGTCCCATATCAAACTAGCATTTTAAACATAGCTTGACCCCACCCAAATTTCTCCAAAAATACTTGAAATTACTGAAGAGTGAAGTAATCAGTTTTGGCTAACATGTATTATTTGATAATATTTACGAAACACAAGTAAGACTACTTAAAATTAACAAGATAATTTGGGGAACAACTGAAAAACATGAAAAAAAATCACAAATTCTCATTACATGTTCAGGCAAAAAAAAAAAAAAAAAAGGGATTTCAATATTAAATAGTTAACGCAGCATTGCTTCCCTGTTAGCACCATTCAATCATATTAAGATGAGCTACAAAATCAAACACAGATGAGGACTGAATTATTGACAGGACTTTGCTTAAACCAAAGCAAGTAAGCCAAGCAAGAGAGAGAAGGTTAGAAGTTGTAGGCCCAGACCTCATACTGTCCCATGTCTGATTACCTACAGATATGATTCTATGATTCTATTGCATGAGTTTAATGGTCAGATTGTCCAGAAGATAAAAGTTGAAAGGTGGGGAGGAGGGGATGGCAGGGGGAAAGACCTATATCGAAGGAAAGCAATATAAATTTTCCTTTTATCTGTCAAAATGTGGAAGAAAGTCTTTTTCCATAATGAGATCTTCTCATTTGCATGAAAGTATTGCATGAGTTTAATGGTCAGATTGTTTTTCAAATTTACTATGGCTTTATTACATAGCTTTATATATTCTTGTATTTAACAAGATTACTACTTCATTACACAGAGCACTAAAGGGAGTCAAGACATTCTTTTACTACGTAACAGAAGTTTTTCGCAAAAAAGAAAAACAAAAAAGAACAGACACATAACAAGGACAAGCCAGCATCCTTGGATTTCCCTGAACAGTGGCAAAGGGTCTTAGAGCAGAGAATCCCTTGGTCCCCAATCACTCACAGACAGATCAGTCACAAGTGTAAACTGCAGATCAATAAGGCAGTTGTTTAAATAATTATTCCCAAACTTATGCCCAAACTGAATGCCTAGCTCAGATGCATGTTTTGTGAAATAACTCAGTCTTTAATAAATATGCTGTAATCAAAGTTTTCCTGAAGCCTAAAGGGCCAAATCCAAAATTGTAATTTGGAATGACAGAGTAAAAAAGCATTTATGTTTAGCAGAGGCCAAACAGAACTTCACAAACTGTTGGTAAAGCATGGAATAAAATAAGCAATGCCATGTTATTTTTTAATCTCATGTAGTACATAAAACGTCCTCAAGTCTTTGAATCTTTTCCTTCTAATTTTGTTACTCCCTGAATAAATAATCTGCATAAAGTACATATAATCTACCAGTATATGATCCCCCATATGGGAAAAATGACTTTATTGAAGGCAGAAGTTTTAACATTTGCATTGAACCTTTTGTTGAGAATGTCCTTTAATTTGTTAAAAAGGATTTAATGTATTATAAACTCAGTTCCTACAGAGTGCTTAATTTCTCCCACTTGATATCAAGGTGAGAATGGATAGCATCTGATAGCAATGAATATCTGGGATATTCATGTGTTCATATTACCTGAGATAACAGAAAACAAAAAGTACTGCTCATGGATTAATGGCAAACAGCAAACTACCAAAAAAATTATCAAGAAACAGAAGTTAAAACAGCTGTATCCACACAGTTAAAAATCCATCCTTTGGATACATGCAGATGCATCAAACATTTTGAAAATGTATGCCATCACTGATTTGCTTTCAGAATACCAAATGCTAGGTTTATATGAGCTTTCACTGTGCCCATATGGGAAATCAGTTTTAAATACAAAATAAAGCCCACTCCCAGTCTTTTTCAGAATTTCAAAAGCTGTTCTGCACTCTTAGCTATATACAGCATTTTCTCAAGGTGTCTTATTGTAGAACCATTAGAGTCATGCACAACTTAGAAGAAGAAACATTAATTAGTGGCCTTTTTCAAATACTCCAAATTGCATTTGTCTGTATGAGATTTTAACAAGAACAACATTTCAGAGAATTCTCCCTACCAAATATTAAGGAAAATTAAATAGACTACTCATCCATAAAGGATATTTGTACCTTCTCTTTTTGTATGTAGCTTTTCTCAAAAATACACCACCTAAAATCTCCTAACATTATCAAAAATACAACATTACAAGTTGCTTGTTTCTGCAGCACCTTTTTCACTATAACCTAGTAGATATATTTTTTTTTATTCCTTAAAATACAACAGTCGTGTTTTTTTTTTTAAGAGTTGGAAATGAATTCTTTTTTGAGATGACAAAGCATGTGTTTGCATTATTTTCAGACTAATGGATTGAATTCCAGGATTTAGTTTATAGAAATAGATTTAAATGTAAAGGAAACCAGTCTTTTCTATATAGTAAAAGAACAATAAATTCATTTCCAGCAAATAACAATATGGATGAGAGTTGCATTTCTTCTTTTCCTTCCACAGGCAACAACTTTCCCTTTTACTTTCAGTCACTGATGTTTTCACATGATACACTTTATTTTGCTGACAAATACATCCCATCCCACAACGGAAAGACATGCAATTGTTCCTTCAGACTGCTTTGTTTCTAACAAAGACAAAATACTGTGTGTCACATTCTACTGCGTGACTAATGAGAACTTACCATTTACAAGATGTATGCTTGCATTCTTTGAAATCTCAAATTAGCACCATTTTAATATAACAATAATCTTATTAGCATAATTTCCTTGCTTTTGAATGATAACATGCACAAGTAAGTTGAAATAGTTTAAATTACAGGCTTTTATAGTTCATTTAGAATTACTACAGTGTTAGAGCTTGCCCATTCTTGGTCCAAAGCTACAACATATTAGGATCACCCATACTATAGTTTGAATTCAATACTGAATAATGTGACATATTTGTCTTCTGTTTGTTCTCTTCTGCTGCTCTGCAGCTTTATAATCTCTTTGTTATTCTAATTGTGAATATAAATAATATTACATACACGATAGCTGACTCCAAAGAACCACATAGGCACTTTGGGCTAAGAAAGTTTAACGCATATAGCCATTAAGAGCTCTGGCATTCAGTGTCTAGTAAGAAGATGGCCAAGAGGTATAAAAATTAATTTTGAAAAGTGCTACTTCAATGGAGCAAGTCATCGATATTCACGTTTAATTAAAGGAATGCAAAATCCTTTTCTGCAGGATGCTTATATTCTTTACACACAACATGTTAAGCCCTTTCCTGAAGTCTACAAAGCAGCAAATGTAAAAACTAAATGCAATTTGTGGAATCAGAACATCTTTGAGACAGCATCTGTCATACAGCATTAGTTTTCCTACCTTTGCTTTGTATGTGTATACCTATGTATTTTTGTTTTCTAAATCTGCTGCTTTCCCCAGGGCATACACAAGCCCCCCGTTCCCTGCAGTTCCAAAAGATGATGACTGGGGAAGTCCCAGTGAGGCTGCAGAGTTTGCTTTCTCTCCCCTAGCACCTCCATAAAGACAGTACCCTTGGACCACACTTTAAGTCTGCCTCTAACCACCCCTCTTCGCCTCCAGCTCAGTACCCACCTGCGCTCTTCACCACGTTCTTCTTCACAGCAGGGGGCAGAGGCAACTTTTCTCCTCTCCACAGGAGACTTCTACAGGTTCCTCGCTTCTTCCTAGACCTGAACTCCTAAAAAGGAGGACTCAAGTAAAGCTACCCTAAACAACGAGATTACCCCGGTTTTCTTCCACCTTCTCCCCTTCCCCCCCACCCCGCCTCGCCCCGAGTGCTCCATGGCCCGGGGAGGGGGAAGAGGGGAAAAAAAAAAAAAAAAAAAAGCTTTCTAATATTAATGTAGTGCAGCAAATCCCTAACTAATGCTTTCTTTTCCTGCTCTTTTCTATGTTTAAGCAACCTGTTATCACAGACTGACGATATGATGTTTTTCTTTATCTCTGTAGTGTTTTTGTTTGTCCTTGTTTTTTGTTTTTTTCCTAATGGTCCTCTTTCTGGCAGGAGCTGCCAGCGCAGCGGTCACTCCCTCTCACCACAGCGAGGAGCCGCACGTGCGCTGAGGTGGGAATGACCGTTACAGCCGCCCCACCCTTTGCCCTCGCGCGAGGATGACCGTTATGGTGGCTCCGCCCTTTGCCCTCGCACGAGGACGACCGTTATGGTGGCTCCGCCCTTTGCCCTCGCTCGAGGACGACCGTTAGAGGGGGCCTCTATTTCTCTGCAGTTGGGAGCACGTGGTCAGCAATGTAGCTTCCTGGTTAAGAAGGCAGCGACCAGGTATGGCCTTGGGGCACACCGCGGTCTGAGGTTGTCTCTTACAACAGGGAGGGCGACCTGGAGCTGTCCTTTCCAAAATGAAGGCTGGCTAGGAGCTGCTCCTCACTTCTTCCTGCCCAGCTTGGACAGTGGCTGTGGTACCCCATTGGCTGTGCTCTTCATTCAAAGAAGCTCCAGTTATCATGAGCTTTCTTTAAAAGACAGAAAAGTGATAGGTGTGATGGTGTTATTGTACTGTGCTTGTGCCCTGCTCTCTCTGGACAAGAGGAATAGGTTGCCTCAGGAGGTCACTGTGCTCCATGGTGTGTGTGGGGATGAGGAGGGGGGAGTGGAAATGGAAGGTTCCAACTTACCTTACTTGAAACAGCTGCAATCTTTTATAGGATGTGCATGTTTAAGAGGACTGCCCGGTTGTGTGCCTGATGGCAGTCAGTTAAATACAGAAATGACTAATTATGTATCTGAGAGCCTCTTTGCGTTTTGATTGACCAAGTCATATGTGCAAGTAGAGTGTTTGATTGTGTGCTGGAACAGCTAGGGATGGAAAAGTTGGAGCCAAAAACTGATGTAGCAGAAACATGGGTGTGAACCTTTTGAATAAATCCAAACAAGTTTTAGTAGGGCTGCCAGATACTACTTACCTGTGGCCAGCTGTGTCATAGCCTGGTTCTGAGCAAGGAGCAGAAAAAGCTCTGAAAATAACCTCTTTCCTGTTTGTCAGATATTCAGGCAAACATTCTGTGCACAGTTGTGTCTGAGTTGATAACCTGGGCCTCCACGTGCCTTTCGCCTTTCTTTTCCACAAGCCCACTGAGAGCCCAGCTTCTGCCTCAGCTGGGAAGGTTACCCAGCTGCAGTTCTGGTATTGTTATTACTGCAAACAGATATGCTATTTTACTTGTACTGATTGTAAGCTGATTTTTTTTTTTAATGTAAAAATATACAAATCTCATTACATAGTTTATACAAGATGTTGTATAAAAAGCTGTAGAAAGCTTTGCAGAAATTGGTAACAATATTTTGCTTGCAACAAAATGAAAATTATTCCTGCTTGGAGGGTGGTTTTTTTTTTTTTTTTTTTTTTTTTTTTGTACGTATCAATAACTGTAGTCTTTTTTAGCTCAATGTGTGCTTCCAGCAAAAGCATAATCTCCTGAATAGTTAAAAATCTTGGCATTTCTCTCATTTTTATAAGTTAAGAAGAAGTTCTGTGCTGACAAAATCAAAAATATAGACAAAATGTAGCATACTACAAATCTTTAAATTTACTGTTTGTTTTTAGATGTTCATGTAGACTTCCCAGTCCTACAGAATCACTAAATATAGTCCCCTCCAGGCTATAGCAAACTGACTTTGCTTTGAAAATACTTACATTTCTCAAATTAGTCTGCCTAAGGGAATTGTTGGAAAGAGTTGTTACGAGAGATGAGTGCTGTGTGTGGCGGTGCTGGCACGCTGATGCACAAGGAGCTGTTAGCTACTAGCGTGGAACTTCTCTTATAATGGTGCAGTTGTCCCCAGTTGTGCAAATAACTACATTGTCTACACTAGCAGTACTGGCAAGTCTGAGAGACAACTTGATGGCTTCTAAGAGTGCTGCTCCTAGGCTCCTAGCTGCTACAGTGTTGTGCATAGGGAATCGGAGGCCATTCAGAGCAGAATATGTGTAAGAGCTAGTTACCACATGAGCTATTAGCTTTGCCTGGAGAGGCAAGGAGAACTCTTTGGGGGCAATTTGCAAGAGGGCTGAAACTACTCAAAAACAGTGTGACTAATATTCATCAGATGCAAAGAAGTTACAATCATGGAAAGATCAGTGGTAACTATTTTTAAGCACTTCAACTAGGGCAATTTATTTTATTTTATATTTTCCAAGTCAGTCGGCATGGGGAAGAGGCTTCCCTGTTAAAAAAGTACTTGAAACTATTGAATCTATTGACTCTTTAACAAATAAAGACAGGGATTCTAATTCCCTCTCTTAAGAGTAATACTTTGCTTCGTAGCTAATCTCTTTAAGAGAAAGAAATCTCGATTATGGCTTGATTTGATGCAATCAAGGATTTTTAAGTTTTTTTTTTTTTTTTCTATTTGAAGGTTTTATCTTCTACTTGATTTTTTTTTTTGTTCTTACCTTGTTCTGTAGTTATTCCTTATCTTCTGTACTGTTCTTCTGATGAAATCTTGGATTTTAAGAGACAAAGCCTTTTTTTCAACAATTTTTGCATGAATGCTTTTACACAGAATAGGACTATATGAGTTTGAAGGAGCAGGTTGTGAATTTGTTTTTTGCTTAAGTGAGCATTTGTACTACAGGAAGGTGCTGCTAGCAGTTTATGATAGAAAATGCCAAAATGCTAATTCAGATTTTGCTAGAGTTCAAATCTCTAATTCATGTGAGAAAGTCCTCATTACATTTTCCCAGGGTGATTCAAGCCTGCTGTGCTTTAGATTACAATGGAGGAACTCTTCAATTGCAAAAGAGGTTTTAAATTCAAGACCTACTGCTCGCAGCCTGTGGTGCATGTCTCAAGATAAGGAAACCAACCTGTTCCAGACAAATTGCATTTAAATAATTAGTAATCCAAAGTTGAGAAAGTTTTTTCAGACTGTAGAGTACATAAAATTCTCACATCAAATATTTGTGAAGTCAAAATTAATTCAGTATTCTTTGAAAGTGCTCATTAAATAGACTAGGAGGAATTTCTTCTCATCTGTGTAAGTTTTTA
Organism: Tinamus guttatus; assembly: GCF_000705375.1. Next base: position 496,108 of record NW_010589810.1, read on the forward strand.
ACATAATGTGGGGAAGAGATTGCTGCTTCACTTCTTTTTTAAATAAAGAAAAGATTGTATGTTTGGTATTCGCATGATGTTGCGAACAAGTAAATGTAGCAGTTCTTTAAGGAAAAATGTTAGCATCTCTAGAAAATAAAAAGAGGGAATGAGGTGACTGTTCTGATGAACAGTTTGAATGTGTAAAGCAACACTCTAGAAACCCTTCTGTGAGCTAAGTGAAGTATGATTTTCTTTTGCTTACTTGTAAACAATTTATTTTTCCACTTGAGCTGTCTTAATAGAGTAGCTTATTTGGCTTTTGGAATTAGATATGGAAATTTAGTGTGACCTGAAAAGAAAGTAATAACATTTTGTCTCCTGCATGTGGATTTTGTCCTAAACAAATAAGACTGACAGCAATTGCTACCACCCCAGAGAATTTGAGATTAGCAAGCTAATAAAAGTTTAAAAGTTAGATCACAGCATTGGTTCCATTTTTCTTGGAGTATTTGCTCTTTCTGTGAGACAAAACGATTATTTCTCCTTTCCTAATTTGATTGTTAGTTTCTGTGTTTCTCTAGGTATTTACAGCCAATACTGTTTTTTACAACCGTAGTTTTAAGTGTTTTGACTTAGAGATACAAAATTGTGAAATGAGGATTTGAGAAAATGCATGCATGTTAGAAACTAATCTTAAATATTTGTACTCTATAATTGCATTGCTGTTGCAATCTTTATTTTGAGCTTTTCTGCTCTGCATCATAAACTTAAATTCTAAATGTATCAATATCTTGATGATATTTTATTTGATAAATGAGGACGGTGTTAATGTGAGGCTATAAGAAGGTGAAGGGAGAAGGTATGTATTGTGTTAGGGAGTCATGGCTGTTTTGAGTGTTCCTCCTGAAAACACAATATTCAGAGGTTCTGTTGTGGAGTTTCTCGGAATGAAATCACAGCTATAATCCTCAGTTTTTAAAACCTCTCATTTTTCAAGATCTTTTCTCAGTGCCTGAAATAAACAGGGAAATTACTTGGTATAAAAATCCACCACATAAAACTGCTGCAATGAGAACAGTTTCAGAAGTTATTTAAAAATTCTCTTGCATAGTTGATGCTCTTGAATCTGCAATATTGGGTGGTCGTTAGGGGAAAATATATATCATTTTTAAGATGCTTAACATCTCCCCTTTATTTGTATCTGGAAAAACTGTAATTTCATAAACACCTGAAGAGCAGAAGGGTATGAAACTGAATACTAATCAAAAATCTATTTTAATCTTGAAGACATGACATGGAAATCTAGAACAGTTTACTGGATTTTAAACATCAATATGAAAACATCCTTGTAAATTGAGTATTGTAACAGCTATGTTCAACAGCTTACATAGCTGTTTGCTCAAATAGCTTTCTACCTTTATTCCAGCAAAACAATCTATTCAGTTTTGTGCTTTTAGGTATTCACGAGGATTTTGAAGAACATTGCCATGCAAAAAGTGTGGTAGCATCATATATTTCAATAGCAAAAGAAGCCCACAGGAATAAGATCAAAGATTACTTTGTGATGCAATGAGGCTAGAAGTTAGATGGGATTTTATGATTCATGTCAAAATAAGAAAAACACGACAGGAACTAAACATGAAAAGCCAATCTCTGTGGACTGACTACAATTCTAAATGGAACATACTGAGACATATCAATGAGCCGTATTGCACAAGAATGGATGGATGGCAGAGACATTAAAATTTTATCATGTGTATGAAGTTGAAAGAAGTGTTGTTACTCACTTTTTAAAATGATTTTTCACTGAGAGTTCCACAAAATGCACTGCTTTGACACATTCAATATGTCACACTAATGTATTTGTAAATAGTGTCGATTTGGGCCAATATATCCGAGAGCTGCAGAGAAACATGATCATTTGGAATTTTTTGGACAGCATGTCTGCCAAAAAAATTCTCTTTTTTTGTGTGTGGGTTTTTGTTTGTTTGTTTAGTTTACATTTTCCCTTTTTATTTCTATTCAGTATCCAGTTGTTACAACTTCATTTCTTTTCCACTACTCATTTGCCACTTAGTCATGCTTTCCTAACTTCAATGCTTTCTTCCTAATTATTCTTACTCCTTATGAAGATTTTCTTAAGATTGAGTTTCTTACCTGTCTGCTCATAAGGCAGTAGCTTAACACACCGTGCAAGTCAGTGTTGTCATCCGGAGAGGTCTCTTTTCCCTTCCCTTGACTATACATGTCATCTGTAGTGTTGTCACCTTAACCGTAGCTTTGATCTGTTGCCCGATTTAATTCAATACCTTGCACATAGGCACTTAAGCCAAGGTGATAATTTCATAGATAACTGACCCAATTAAATGACTCGTTGCCACAAGAAAAGGGGATGCTTGTTCTCATCCCTTCATTCTTCCTCCTCATCTACTCCTCTATTATGCAGGTCACATACTCAGTCATACACTAGACCTGGTTGAGATGTTTGGACCCTTCCAGGAGTGGTTGGGGGTTTTTCCTGGATTATCGCATTAAATTGGTGTGTGGAGAGCTGAGAATACTCTGAACTTGTACAAAATAAAAATGCTTAACCGGGCAATAGAGCAGAATAGTATTGGCCCATCCTGCAAGAAGCATTGTACAAGTTTCTTGTGCTTCTGAATGGTATTTTCATGAGCTTCCCTTGGTGTGAGCCTGTAATTCCAAGGCACCTGCTTTTTTCCTGGCCTTCCACTCTGGAGTTTCTATGCACATATGTTTTATGGATGGCTTTGTAAAGAGGGGTGTCTGGAAGACAGATCTGCTTAGGAACATACCTGAGGCTAAGAATGAAAGGTGAGGGAAAAGGAAAAATGGTGTGGATTCAATAACGATCCTATTAAATGAGATGGAGTATAATTTTTTTCCCTTCCATCTCTTCTGTGGAAATTTAATGGCTCCCTCTGACTCTCCTTTTTGTGGAATTCTTTCCTAGAGGTATTAGGCCACTCTCCTTTTAAGGTCAGTTCTGTACTTGGAGAACGACAGACCACAGACCAGCTTAGGGCATGGAGCAGCTATGTTGAAATTAGTCCCAGAAGAAATGCAGAAGTGAACTGTAAAGGAAAATGTTCCCACTCCACATTGTGCTTAAATCTCCACATTAGTTAGAAGACTTTGTCCATACTGCAAATGTGGCACTTAATAGTTTTTGGAGGATAAGCAGG
>NW_010589810.1:499763-522215 GCF_000705375.1 Tinamus guttatus
AGGGGAGTCTTGCTTGACTAATCTGATAGCCTTCTATGATGGAATAACCGGCTGGATAGATTAGGGGAGAGCGGTGGATGTCGTCTATCTCGACTTCACCAAGGCTTTTGACACCGTCCCTCACAACATCCTCCTGGGGAAGCTCTGAAAGGGTGGGATGGATGAGTAGACAGTGAGGTGGATTAGGAACTGGCTGCATCACTTGCCTTGAGGCATTTTTCTTCCCAATTATTGTTTTCTCTTTACAAATGTGTACTATCTCCATCCTGCCTTCTTTTTGCTTTTGGGGAAAACTAACCTGTTACTCTGGTCCCCAATCTTCACTTACTTTTATCTACTATATGTAGCGAATAACAAAGAGAGAATAAGAGTTTAATAATGCAAAGAGATTTCTGTTCTTTTTCATCTTAAAAATAAAAATGACTTCACTGAGTGAATCCTAACTTTTGTGTATGGGGTACATGCATAAAAACAAATTCTAGTTGTTTGTGCATTAAAATTACTGCATTGTAAAAATTTCACAAAGCAAACCTGAGGAGAGGAAAACGGAAAATGTAACAAAAATGTAAATGTTATCTCACTAAGCTCTATGAAACAGATATTTAAATACATCTAAAATTTGTTCAAAGAACCAGTTTTATTGCCTTATTTGTGCTGGCATCCCCCAAACAAAGTATCGTTAGATAATGGTAACCAGTTACTGTTTTGGGCTTTATGTTAAATTGTTTTGGTCTCTGAAATGCATTTCAGCTTTAATGATTTTAAAGAGCATAGGGTTTCTAAAGGCATAAGAGCATAACCTCATTATATCATTCTTCCATCTGAAATCTTGTAATTTTACCTGCGTAGTTGTCAATTGGTGCATTGGGAACACACTAAGATAAAGCTCTCAGAAGTACTATGTGTTTTTGAAAATGATTCCACTGCAACATTTATCTAAGAAAAAACTTTTGACATCAGATGATTGCTTCAGTTCTAAATATACTGGAATTTCTTAAGTTGGAAGTAATTCTCGGATCAGGAAAATCTTTCCATGATAATTGCACCTCTTATACTCTCTTGTGTCTGCTCGTACTTAAATATCGTCTGAGTAAAACATGAATCTCCAAAAGGATAAAACAGGGTTGGTATATAGCTTTGCTTCTGATGCTGAAAAGAAAGCTGTGGGGAAAAAAACAAAATCCTTGGCTAATTCCCTTAATTTTTTTTCCCATTGTCAGGAAATTGTTCTTTATCAGAGAAAATGGGAGCCTGTTAGGATCACAAGAGTATTCTGCCATCCAGGATTGAGTGTTTTTTTTTTTTTTTTGCTTTATAAATTTCTAAATTGTGATTGCCCCTTTAAAAATTTCTCTAGAGACCAGCTGTGTTTGGAGAAAACAGTCTGACTTCTGCTGACCGTTAGCATCTTAGTGATGAAGAAATTGCTGTGGCTTTCTTGCACATTTTGATGAAATCTTGCTTTCTCATCTCAAAGCACATATGAGTGTTCCACCTTACAATGCAATAGAGAAGCACAGATTTTCTGCATTTTCCAGCCAGCTAAACAGAGGCACAGAGTGAAGCTTTACAGAATTATTTGGAAATGTAGGAATAGTTTCTAAACATCGTAACTTCATGTTGTGTGACTTGCCTGTACAGACCAAAACCAAACACAACTACTTCAGCAGTGACTGTTATGTCATAGATGGTAAAAGGCAAAGGGTACACTCTGTGTATGGAGAAAGAAATCACTAGAGAGAGTGATGAACTAAAGCCTGGAATTGCTTTTGTGCTTTGCATACTATAATACTAACCTTTTTTGCTATTACCATTTTCCTGTTTCTGTTAGTTGGTCTCTCCTTGTATATGGTTTATAATTTTTAGTCTAAAATAGATGGTACTTTGTATTGGAACAACAATAAGATTGTATTTAGTAAGATTCACATCAGGTATTAAAACAGTTCTTGCATCTCCATGTATCAAATAGTAAGCACAAGACACACTATCAAGCTGTTCTTTATAGTAGTGGAAACCGTTTCACTGCTGAGTCACATAGTAAGCTTTGAAGAAGCACCATTTCTGCATGCAGTGTGTTCTATGAGGAACATGATTGTGTAGTGCTAAGAATATCATGTTTTCTGTCTATGAACCATTGCTGACAAGCTTTTCTTCCTTTTATCTTCTTATATTATGCAGTACGAAAAATTCTCTCTGGAGAAGTAATAAACAAGCAAATCTTTCATTACTTAATCTTTGAATCTCCCATAAATCTAGCTGATGTAGCCTGGATAGTTTTCTAATCTATCATGCCATGATAGATAAATTATCTTTATGTGTTTCTAGGTATCCCTGGCAATCTATAATTGAAAGCTCTACAATGACAACAAGCTAGTAATGTATACTGTGGCAGGATTATACAGGGAAAGATACATGGTTTTACAGAAATAAATACTTCTTCCCTGGAGGAGTTTGATGCTATTTCAGTCTTTAAATCTTTTAACTTTAACAGTTCTCTTCATAAATCATGGACACTGTCCATGTTAATGTTGGTCTTGTTTTTCAAAACTTGCCATATAGAATTCTAACGAGTATGTTTATAGAGTGGTTTACTCTACCTCTCCCTCCACCTGGAGAAGTAGCAGCAACCTCTAAGGAAAGCCTTGAAAATTTAGTAGATGTCCGTTAGAATAATATTTATAGACCTTTCTATAGATTTCTTCTCTTTCTGCAGCCTTACTCTCTCCTCCTTTATAAAATGAGATGAAGGCAAGAGATACATTCTCTTGGTTAAGCTATATGGACAGAACTAGAAAATGTAGCTATATTGAAGGTGTGTTTTTTCTTGTATCTCATAGTTATTGGTATCTTTTTTGCTTTCACTGATGCTTGCTAAGTTCTTTTAACTATGTTTATGAATAGTGTTTGTTCTCTAAAAGCAAATTAGATTTGAACCTTTCTGCCGCTGCAGATGTAGAATTCTGTATTTCTCTACTTTGTTCTCAATTATTGTTTAGAATGAGTCAGGTCTTTTAATGCTTCTTTTGTAGATTCCTTTAAAATTTGATTAGAGGCAGAATGGGATTGGTTTTTTTTGTTGTTGCAGGAAAGTTGTTACTTATGATTTCTGAGAGGTTGCTTGTCATACTTGGTGGCAAAATTTGGACCAGTTGGACAGGAAAGGCTTGAGCAGAAGCCTTTATGAAATAGGCTAATTGGATCCAGAATTATGGCCAAGGACCAACTTTGCAGTTGCAAAGACCAAAAGAAACTAGTTTGAGTTTTGGGAAAGGGAGGCAAAAGTCTTTAGAATTGTTTTGGCTGCTACAACTAACTGTTTTTCTAGTGTTAAGACCCGCCCCAGGAAAAAAGAGAGTAGAAGCTCTTTTTGCACTTGCTAATTCCTCAAAAACATTAAGGTGATCCTTACCCTAAGAGCTTGGAATCAAAGAACAAGATGAGCAACAAAAAGCAGAGACTAGGGAATGAAAGAAACATGGACAGGATATTGATCAGCTTGTAAACCAGGCTAACTGTTAGACTGTGCAAAACGTACAATGTAATCTAAGAAGGAGATTAAGAAGATAAGCTCTGCAGAAATATTGTGAATGTGCAGCTTTGTATGTATGAGATTCAGAAAGTCATAGTGAATGCTAAAGAACAGGGCAAGTGCTTTTGCTAGGTTTTCATATATGTGCATGCATTTTGCAAAGATCCACGCATACTGTCTTCAAGATTCAGTCTTCATGAAAAGTCCAAGACAAAGATGAGGCCCAATTTAGGAACCTGAGTGATGGGAAAGAAATGTGGAGTTACTATAACATATATAGTAATACATGAAGTGTATAATGATGAAACAAGCGAAAAAAGAGAGATGGGCTGATACTTAAGGTTGCAGAAAAGGAGACAGGTCTGGAACTGAAGGGTAGTTTCAGCATAGAGATGGTAATTCAATTTGTATTTGCAGGAGAATTTACCCTGAAATAAGATGCAGGGGCAGAAAACGGACTAAAAACTGTTCTTTAGAGTTCTTGCAGTCTCAAACGGGATGAATGATTAGTCTATGTGTTACCAACCGTTCAATTGGGAAAAATCTGAAAAATCAAAAGTACTGATGTAGTAAATTATCCATTTCATATATTAAGAAGGAAATTTACTTAACATTTTAAAATTCACAACTTAATATTAAGAGTTCAATAGAATCTTGGTTTTGGATGGATACTGAATATAGGCTTGGAAGTTCTGAATTATAAACTCCCTTAAACCAGAAAGAATTACTAACACTTCTGTCATGAAGGATCTTGTGAGCACATCAGCTCTTCTCAGAGAAATTAATGGTCAATATGAAATCTCTGGGATAAAGTCGTTTGTACTTTCAAATAAATTATAAAAGAAATTAGCACAGTAATTTCTCCTGGCAAGCCTGCACCATTTATTAATCTCTATGAAAATAGTATCTGATGAAAAGCAAATCCAAACCTTCCTTCCTTGCATTTAGTCATATGTTCCTACATCTTTGGGAAGGTTGAATCATATGACATGTTTCCTTGTCAGATATATAAGGTATTAGGTATGCTAATGCAATGGTACAGAATGCATAATGAGATGTTTAAATGAGATTTCCTAGTACATATCAAAAGAAATGACAGCAGACAAAACTTGAACTAAAGTTTTTCTCCCTTATGCCTCTCCTCTTGTCTTGTCTCCAGACAAATCTGGAGATTTGTCTTCTGTCTTTCCATCTTTAGGAGTTACCTGCTCAGAGCCGTTTTTGCTTATTAGTACTGGCTTCAGTGGATTGAGTGTTTCCCAATGAGTCAAATAGGCATGTGTATTGTAAAGTTTGGTCCTTACATTTATGCTCATAAAGATGATGCTAATGCCTTTTTGTTGGGAGGGAAGAAGAGGTTCTAAACAATATTCTTTGCTCAATATTTTTAGCTTGATTCAGAATTTAGGTGTAGTAGTTTCACATTTTAGGATTGCCAAAAACAAGCAAAGATGGTATGTTTGGAAAGCACTAATCTGAGACATAAACATTAAGGTTGGGTTTGTATTTGTCACTGTAGAAAGTATTTTGATATCTAGTTTAAGTGTTGCATATAAAATGCTATGATTTTGGAGCTTAAGAACTCATCTTTTATAAAACAGAAGTATTTACAGTTATCAGCTTATCAGTTTAAAGGCATGCCAAAATGAAGGACTTTTGGAAGAAGGTGGGCAGGAAGCAAATTAAATGTAAATCCCATCTGAGGCCAGTGCAAAAACATGTTTTCAGTCTGCTGACCTTGCTGTCAAGTTGTGATTGTATAGCTGTCAGTTAAGATGTAACTGATTTTATTTCAAAGCAACAGCAGAGAATGTTAAAACTATTTGAAAGGAGGAAGAGCCACTGTATGATAGTTATGTAATTATGTATTTATTCTTGCCCTCTACTTTATATCTTATGTGACATATTAATATGTTGCCTCCTTGAGCAAACAGAATTGTGATGCTACAATTGTCTATTATTACAGCTTGGTCAAGTGCATCACAAAGCTGGTTTTCAGTCTGGCAGGTCATTTAGATACAAAATAAATAATGCATCCAATAGACTAAAGGAGACAGCTGACATCCCAAGCCTACTTATTACCTATTCTTTATTCATTTTTATTTATTTAAATTATTAATTGCTGTTTTTTAGGGTTTATCCTAAATGCAGGAATGACTGCATCAATCTGGCTAAAAAAATCTATATTTGGCATTTCCGTGTTATTGCTCTTTTTTTTATAGTCAAAGTTCTACCTAAGTATAACTTGAAAATAAAGTATTCTGATTATTTTTGGTTTTAAGTATTGACATATTTTTTGCATGAAAAAATACCTCCTATATCTTGTACTTTTTTTTCTCTCTCTGCATTTTGATTCAAGGCTTGCTATCTTAAGAACACTTCCCTTTTTAAAATCACTTAACAAGGTAAGTTGAAATTCTTATCTTACTCCTGGGGAATTTGGCAAGGCAGCAGAACACCGCATTATAAATTGTGTACAACTGATGTTAATAGCTGCTCATTTGATTTAAAGTATAGTGAGCTCTTCATTTGCTCTTGGGGGCTTTCTTCTAAAAGTCAGTCTTGTCTGTAATTGTGATGGCTCTGCCTCTGTCTACCTGTAGAATGAAAAATGAATTCATTGATGGAAAATACCTGTGAACTTTGAAATTCCTTGGCTGAACTTTTATTGTGAATCAAACTTAGATATTGAAGAACATGAAGAAATGTCAAAGTTGACTTCTTAGAGGAACTGAGATATTTTTTTGTTACTGTACTTTTCCCATGAAAGCCAATGAAACGTGAATGGCATTGGGCTCATTTAACAAGTGTGTAGTTCTCCTGGAAACTGCTATTGAAAGAATTCTTGGAAATATACTCGTCGTTTATGCACAGGATGCACATGGAATCTGAGATGTGTTTTAATAATAGTAAGTCTAGTGCTAAGTAAAATATTCTTTGGGCATTTAATGCTTTTCTTCGCTTCTGTGAGAGTCATCAAAGAAGTATAAATTTTAAAGTTAATATATTTTTAGCACATATCTTAGGTATTTGGTACATTTACACTAATACAGAAAGGTATGTACTCTAAAAGAGTTTTGGAGTATAAGGAAAAATATCACTAGTATTGATACTGTCTGTGTAACTGTAGAGGTATAGGTTGCTATAATCCAAAGCAAATCTAGAGCTCAACATTATAGAGACTAGTGAGTATCATCAAAATAAAAGAAAAAAAAAAGAATTGTAAAAATAAAATTTTAGCCCTGAATTTATGCATTTTAGACTACCTATATACAAATGTAAAAATGTAGCTCTACTTCTATTGTGCACTCTATGGCCTACAGGTAAAAAAGTATTATGGAAGCAATTAAGTCACAGAAAAGATGAGTGCTTAACTTGGGGAAAGTCTAAGGGCCTTAATACTTTCATTCTTCTGTGTTTATGTCAACCATAATCTCTAGTTTAATCTTTCCACCAGGTGTTTCAGATTTTAGCAGGAGAGTTGAGCTGAGAAAAGTTTTCAAAAATATTTGTTCATGTTTTGAATACATGAACAAGTAATTCTTAATACAGCTTCTTGGATGACCATTGTAAATTACAATTAATGACTTCTGATTCCAAGTTCAAACAAACATTTTGTTTTTAAACATTATCAGGTGTGTAGATTTATCTCATTCCCTTTAAACTGGTTAACTTTTAGAATGTTTTATGACCATTGGGGTTTCATTAGCTTTGTGATGAGACCTATGAGATGAAAATCACTAGTTTTAGTAAGACTGTATTATCTTCCAGGCTGCAACGTTAGAGGGTTTTTGTGTTATGTCTGAAGCGTTGCTTCTGCCCATTTAGGGCTTCGTCAGCCGCAGACCTCTAGTGCAGTTCTGCCACTGATAACAGCAGCTGGAGCAGAAGCCATGATGAGGTGAGAGCATTCACCAATATCTTTACCATCATATCTTGTACATGTGCTCTGAGATAGTAAGGAGGCCAGGAGGCAATTTTTGAAATGTTTTTTTCTGTGCCTGCTGCTTGCCAGGATTACAGCAGTTCCTCTCACCTGTATGACAGAAGGATTTTCTTCTGTAACTTTGTCTAACTGTCTCTATCCATTATATTTATTGTTTTATGCCTAGATCTTATTAGAAGGGGAGAGAAAGGGAAAGCAGTTTGTATAGTGCCAGGCACAGAGAATGCATCATTTTTTAAGGCTCCTATAGATACAGAATAATAATAATAATAATAATAGTAAAAGTTTTTTGTTGCTATTATTGTTGTTGTTTTTAATGGGGAAGGACATGTTAACTTGTTAACAGAGAAAAAAAGTCAAATCTAGTTGGCAAGCTACTTGGCAATCTGGAGGCATTGCATAAAGACCTTATGGACTCTAACTGCTTCTATTTCTTCTGCATTGCAGAAAGACTGTTTTGTGCTTATTGTAGGCTTTTATGACCTAACAGCAATGTTAGATACATTTCAAAGTATATGAGATTCTCTCTTTTTATTTCTATTTTGTTTCTATGCTATATATGTTACAGAAGTAAAAAAGTTGTAGCTAAAAAGATTGTGGTAAAATCTCTGTAATGTTTCCTTTGCAAATTTTGCAGCACAATTTGCCTTCAGGAATGCTCAATTCAGCTCTGTAGCATATCTAATTAAATGTGCCGTCTATCACAGGGACATAGGAAATTGTGGGTTTTGCTTTCAAGTCACCTCCTAGGAGGTACTGAACTGCAGCTAGATGACTATATACAAGCAATACTAGCAATTTTAAGTTGTGCTGGTAGAACTAATTGACTGCACTTTTAAGATCACTTACTGAAAAACTAGCTTTTCATAAGCAGACTAGGTTAGGCAACCAAGTTAAAAAAAACATGGTTCCTCTTTTTCTCCTTTCCCATTCAAAATGGGATCAGACACTGGGCTTTAGCTTCTGGAACATAACCCAGATGGGATGCACGTGATTTTTCTGAGCTTAATTACTTCTCAGTGATGTAGTAGGAAGTGAGGGATTTTGTTTTTATCAATTATTTTCATGGGAGCTGTTTTTCTAGCAAATTATAAGTTTCTACCCTATCAGGTAATACACATTTCAGGTTTGTTTTGTGCAGTTGTAAACCAGTCTTTCTATATTTACTTGCACCTTCTATGTAGATTTCTTGGTGTGCTTAGGCATAGAGCCACCAGGTATCTTTACTGTTTCATTAATGAGTAAGTTGAATAAGCAGTGGTTCTAACTTTTATTTATTTATTCTTGCTACATGTGGTATTGTGATTTTTTCCCCTTTGTTTGACTTAAACACCAAGATAGTACCTATTTCATTTTGAACATGACAAGATTCGTATCATTCACCTGTTGAAATCAGGCTTAGCTGAGGTTAGTCCTTGCTGTCTGATGCTAGCAGAAAAATCTATTCCAGATAGAATCTCTTTAGCCTTAGAGTGTCAATATTTGTGGAATAAGAGACTAAGTACTGTCTAGAAGTAATTTTTATTTCAGAGCAAGTCAAAAACAATCCTTTTTGTATGTTTCCTCCCATGTAGAATGTGTTCTTTTAAATAATATTATGTAAAGAATTCTTATTCTTAAATATTTTTAGGGGTCTCTTTCTGATTCAGGAGAAAATGTCACCATTAATAGATTTTTCTGTTCTTCATACCTTGAGTTTCCGTGTTTTTTTTTTTTTTTTTCCCCTTCCAACTGCAGCTTATGCCCAAGACAAAAAACTTGATGAGGAAAGAAAATACCTGTCCATACTTTGTAGTTCGCAACACCAGTGTTACATAAGTAAATAAAGAAAATACAGTTTCCCTATCCCACTTCCACATGCTTTAGACTGCTGTTTCTGAGGGAGACAGGGCCCAACTTCTCTTTCTCTGTAGGAAAAAAACTTCACCCAAAAGGAAACCCTTTGTTTTCTCTCTGAAGCACAGAGCCAGCCTTCCTTCCTGCCTTCACACATTCACACATCCAACCCACAGCTCCTCTCCTATTTCAGTGTGAAAGGAGCAAAAGAAAGGAGGAACAGTTTATACAAGCCAGCCTGTTTCCTTTGAGCTTTCTGCAGTGTTTCACCATGTTGTTCTGTCCTTATTTCAGAGACAGACTTTTTTTTTAATGCTTAATTTTGTCTTCCGATGCCACAGGTCTTTGTTCATTAGAAAAAGTTTAAGGGACCTGATATTTTAAGAAAAGAGAATGTGTGTGACAGGGATTTTGTAGATTGTAATTATATAAAAATCTAATCAAGCAATTTTCTTGATTGACTTTTTTGGATGAGATGCACAGGCTTCAGTGGAATTAATTGCACCTCTGATTTCTTAATTTAAATTTTAGGCATATGAATGCACCACAATTCTCACATTTTTTTACTAGATTTATTTTTTCCTCTTATGGACTACACTATAAAGATTCTTCTATGTAAATTTTATGACTGTATTGATATACTTTTTGTTAAACATATATCTTCTAGTGATGTATTATTAATACTGTAATACCTATTTGTACTTAGGTTGCAGTCTAATGATAAATAGGTATTGTCATTTTTTTATTTCATTTACTAATGGTAGGTTATTTAACTCTATTACTCCTGCCTTATCATTTTCATTTATAATAGGAAAATTATAGTCCTAGACTCTGGTGGATAAATTGAAATTCATTCTTTTAAAATAATTCTAGAGATAAATGTTGCCTATGAGTGTTGCTCAGCTCTTAAGGAAAAAGAGAAAATAGTTCTTTTTATATTTATAGTAGTCATAGTTCATATGCGCTGGGTCAAGGAGTTTACAGCTACAGAAGGAATAAGCCCAATACCCAGTGCTATGAATGAGAAGCTTCCGTTTCGTGTGGTGAGCATAGGGTTATGGTTTTAAGTAAAGCTGAATTTCATTCTTTTCTTGAAGATCTTGTAGTAGTTACAGCAGGTATTAGAAAGCATGTTAAAAATACCTTACATGAGCTTTATGGAAGAATTCAATGAAACTGTTATGTTGAGTTAGTCATAGCAGGTACTAAGAATACATCTGTGAACATAATAATGGTCTGCACAATCTGATTCATAATGCAGTTATCAAAATGAAGATTCTATCTGTAAGAGATCTGTCTCGATTTAAGTAAATAATTTTAAGATTACTTGCTCTATTAAAGATGGAAAGTCAGGATTTTTTAACATAAGCATTTAGACCATGTTTTAACTTCATCTGTGGAATTTTCCCTATTCTGACTAATATGACTCAGTAAACTAATACATTAACTTAGTTTTATGGAGGTCCATTTTCTGCCTATGGGGCTTTAGTAAGTATTGAGATAAAATTTCTCAAAGATTTAATTTATTACTACTTTGGTTGTCTGCTTCTTTTAAATATAAAGGATAAGTTCTTTAGCAACTGCAGAGAATGATGGATAGATAAAATAAGACTGAAATTGGACAAAGGAAAACAACAATTAACAGCAAATAGGTCGTGAAATCTTTGAGTAAAAACAACTTTGAATTCTCTCAAGGAGTAAAGCAGTTTAAAATATCTGAGGTGCTGTGAATATGACAACTATTAGCTATTATAATAATCCACAGTATGAAGTTGATGGTTTTGGCAAAATCAAAGGGGTTTGATTTTTGAGGCGAGGGAGTAGTTATGGGCATTTTGTGCACTACCTCAGGAGTTCCAACTGAAGTTCCGATGTTTGGAACTGAGGTTCCAAAGAAGACTAGCATTCACCATCTTTCTAAAATGGAGAAAAATGGAAAGTTTTCTATGACTTACTTTGAAAGGTAGTTGATAGAGGAATTTGACTGGAAAAACTCGGTCTGCTTTTACTGGGTAGTTTTGCTTTAAACTGTTGTCTACCCCAGTTTTTCTATTATTTGAATGGTTTATACTGCCTATGAGAAACAGATTTTTTTTCAAGTTTTGTAAAACCGTGAAAGTTCATAGTAAGAGAATTGAATGGTGTGAACCAATATTGAACACTTCAGAACTTATTTCTTTAATGGCTGCAGCAGTTCTATTGACAGTAGCTTTTGTGAGTACACAGGGGACTATATCGTTTGTTCCCCCCCCAGCCACTAATCCCCAGTCCCTGAATTCATTTATTTCCTTGGCTACCTAAGTCAGAATGTTTTTGCAAGATATCAGAAACAAGTTTGTGTTTATTTACCACCCATTACTTGAACTATGGCTATTTAAAAACTACCTGGTGTTCCAATTATTTTCTGCTGCCTTCTTGATTCTCACTGAGATTTCTCTTCTTTCAGTGGAGTCAAATGTTGAGCGGCTAACCTCTCCAAAATGCAGACAGAAAGGTGAGAATAGTGCACTTCTTTTTCTACCCTAATTTATTGCTTACAAAATAAAATAGATGCTTAAGGTGAAGACACTGACGTGCATATTTTTATGGTGTTATTTGTCCAGCTATGCCTCTGATGGAAGGTGCTGTCATCACTGAACTTGTGCTGCCTGTTTCGTTCATAGTGGCCGGGTGATGGTGTAAGGAAGTAGACCAGGACTCCCTTTGTTCTTTCCATGTGCAGACATACACCAAACATGTGAGAGTATAGGAATGGTGAGGAGAAAAGCTCATGTGGAAGATTAGGAAGAGAGAATTTCATGAATTCTGTGCTGACAATGCAAAACAAGCAAATGAAAAAAACTCATAGATTAGGTGGGGGAATTAACACAAGTAGAAAAATGGGAGAAACAGGATTCTGAGAAAGTAATTCAAGGTATATCTGCCTATAGGTCTGCCCCTCATTTGCTGAGAATTGCTTTCTCTCCTTTCTGGAAAAAAATATAAACAAGAAACTATAGAGCTGTATGAACAGCAGGCTTCTGGGAGCTGGTACAAATCCACTCTTTATGTTCTTTCATTCATATAAAATATTTTACCACTCATAAAAAGCTGACAATATGAAAGGAGAAGGAAATAAAATATATATACCTGCAGGTGAGAGATACTTTATAGTGGAAAGGAAGCAAAGAGTAGGAAATAAAAGTAGTTTAGCAACCTGTTGGTGATGGAAAAGCTTTTTGAAACAGTAAGACATTCAGTTTAACATTCTGTAAACTTAGTGGTAGCAGCAATACTGAGAGCTTACACAGGAAACCTTCTTTCTTGTTATACAGGATGAATCATTCTCCATTATTTCTGATGTATGCTTTGTTTAATAGGCTCATTCATTAATATTCAGGACTTCTAAGTAAAAACTGAAATGAATTTTCACCTATGAAGCTGTGACTCAAATCCACCTGAAATGACTGCATCCCAGAAAACATCTGTATAGATTCCAAATAGTTTGTAGGCCATCACTGTATGACAAATACCTACCAGCAGTGTTAAAGCTTTTATAAGATTTGATTTGCTTTGACCTTTCAACATCCATGAAAATATTTTAAAACCAGATCGGTTGAGTTGACACAACTGAGAAGTGAAAACAGTAAGGGAAAGCAACAAACTTGAAACACATCACCTCCCAACAGCCTTATTTTAACATACTTGCTAAGGATGTATTCCTAGCCTTTACTTGGACTGAGAAGCGCGCTAGTTAATGCTGTCATGCAGCCAGGTCTCTGACTATCAGTGTATCAGGTGAAAAATTGTAGACAGTTCAGTTATAAAACAGACATGTCCATTAAGCCTTAGTTTCACCAGTCTGTGCTTAAAATCATCGAGTCTGAGCAAAGAAACCTGGTGAGTTTAACCAGAAAACTCTGTGAAGAAATACTTTAGCTGAGAAAACTGAATAGGTTCTTAGTGGGTCTCATAGAAGGAAGATTTTAAGAATACAGAGTCTGGCCTTATTTTCTTATGCTGTTAACAGATTGGCAGAACATTATTGGGGGTTCCCAGAATGACTGTGATGTCAGTAGGAAGTGATGTGTTCATAATATCTATACATCCACAGAATACTAAATTCTCCTATTTTGTATGTCTTTAAATGCATTGACTTCCCAGCTTTCACAGCTTTGAAAACGTGGAACCAGATCTCTGATATCTTCGAGCTTATAATCAGTTCTAGTGATATGGATGCTTTGGATTGTTTCACCACAATTTAGAGTAAATGAAAGATACAGAGTCTCATTTCTGATACCATCAGAATCCATAACAATTATGGACATATATTTGTAGAGTTGAACTGTCATATCCATGTTGCTATAATCCTGCTTATACACATTGTATTTAAACTGTCTGAATATAGAATTTTCATAGAATATCCAAGATTTGCAAGAATATGCAATTCTTTATAGAATATGCAAGATTTCAGTTATGCCAGATCATTCTTTTGGGAAATAAGTAAGTTAAAGGGAGATGTGAAATAAGACTAGAAAAGAGATACTGGTTTTGTTTGGAGTAAGTTTGCAGAACAGTGTTTTGAAGAAATCTTCCATAGCCCTTGTGGAGAAGACTGGAAGACTCTGAAATGAATTGTTTTCTCATTTAAGCACTGCCCTTTTTTTTACAGGGTAGCTCCATTGCTCCGTTATAGTAACAGAAAGCATGGAAGACTAGTGATATTGCAGTCTCTCTTAATGGGAAGGAGCTTAAAAATGAAAGTGTTTTGAAGAGTTAAAAAAAAACCCACACTGGAACCAGCTATATTTGTTAACTTGTTAAACATTTAATAACTGATCCATAGTCTTCCAGAGATCTGCAAGCAAGATTATAAAAAAAAAAGGGGGGGGGAGGCAACTAGAATTTGTTGGACTTGATAACTCTTAATGGAATACTGAACTAAGAATGAATTCTTGGATTGCTTTTTTAACCTAGTGGCTCATTCAGTATTCAGAACTGCTGCCAATTGAGGTTGCTGTTTTAATTGCAACCTCTTGCTGGAGTTGGAGCAATGTTGCAGTCTCTCAAACAACATTCTACTACACACTACAGTAGAAGCCCAACAGTAAGTAACTAGTCTGTGTTTCTTCTGATTTTTTCGGTTTTTGTTGAGTTACAGTTACTCACTATTACTTTTATTATGAGAAAGTTTAAGGGCCAGTTGTAAAGCTTGAATATATTTTGTTCTGATAAAATAAAATATTTTAAAGATCTGTTCTGCTGGGTTCATCCAGTAAGACATTACAGGTTGCCCATAAAGTCAATGAGAGCTTTAGTGTATAACTCTAAAAGCATTTTTATTGACAGGTTTTACAAGCATTTGCTTTTAATTTTCTTTACCAAAATAAAGGATTTAGCATATATTGCTTTCATACATTTAGATGATAAATAAATGTATCTTGAATTCTTTCATGCATTGATAACTTATTCAATACATTTTTTTTTCTTCATTGCCTTGATGTCAATTTTAAATACAGCTTCCCCCCCTTTTTTTCCACACATTATCATCTTGTTACTATATGTTTCCCTTGTCAACTTGTAAATGTTTAAACAATTGGAAAATTGCAATGATATTTATTGCTAGAGATAAAGTCATTCTAGGAGTGTGAAACCCACATAGCAATTTATATACTAACAAATTAGAACCAAAAATAGCTCTGTGTGCTATCAATGGCAGAAAATTACAGAAAATACATTAGGAATAACTTTTAACGTTCATCTCTTTTATCTTTAAAGTCCAAACCCAAAAAACAGGCTAGGTTTCAGACTTCCACAATCTTAATTATAGACCTTCAAGATAATTTCTGAATTTCCTTTAGAATTAACAGTAACATTTTTCTAATTACAAATAAATAGAGGTATCTTGTACTTCATTTATTTCTAAACTACCAAAGTATGCTAAGTGTGTAATTTAAGATCATGAATGCAGTTGCATTCAACTTAATCAAATAACATCATTTTAACTGCATGTGGTATGAGTATCATGGTTGAGGGAAAATAAACTAGGTTGGCACTTAGGGTCTTTAATGGCTCTCCTTTCAGTAAGGATGGTATACATTTGTATGAATAGCCAAGGTTGCTCTTCAAAACAGGATGTTAGCATTGCATGCAAAATACACACAAAAAAAAAAGAAAAAAAAAAGGAAATAAAGCAACAATTCTTGTGCAGTATTGCAAGCTTTAGCTAATGATACATGGATCATCATGGCTTGATTTCACTTCCCCTTCCAGCAGTATGGCAATCACAGCCTTACTCAAGTAACTGCATGTTCCCCTCTTTCCTAATGGATGAGTGTTGTAAAATGCAGTCATGTCATCCTAAAATAGAAGGAAAAAAAAAAGTTCCATTAGCGTTGATTACATAAGGCAGAAAAAGGTTCACTGCAGCTAAATTACAGGTAAGTTAAAAATACAAATGTGTTTACCAGACTCTAAAGGTGTGGGGTAGTTCTGCTTGATTTCAAGAAAACTTGAGAATGTACTTATCCAAGCATGCATGAAAATCAGATTAATAAAACAGTACATATATTCCTTTAGTGAGTTTTCGACTTAATATTTGTAAAATGCACTGGATGAGAGAGAACGAGTGCTCTCCTGGAATGTGCAGATTGCTGCATGGTAACTTCCTGTGCTACCATTGTATGATTTTATGGGCAGGTCCTTCAGTACATGTTGACATGCTGACAACTCTACATACAACTCTAAATTTGGATTCCTCTTCCTAAAAGACAAAAAGTATCATTCTAACTAGGATTTAAAGTAGTATTTATGTACTGCATTTTTGTAGAACTGCTTTTATTCATTCACATGTAGTATTTGCTGCTCTTACCAAGCCGAGAAACATAATCACCACAGGAAGACTTAAGAAATCATGATTGCCTAACTAATGTCTTCAAGGAAAGCTTTTTCTTTTGTAAAAGCTGGTCTTGGGGTAAAATAAAAACCCATCACTTACATGGAAGCTAGGACCTCACCAATATAAAACAGATGTGTGTGGAGGTTTTTGTTTGTTTGTTTTCAGTTTAGAGCTACCTGGCATATACTGTGCGTATTGGCACATATTTAATAGCCAGTGTGTGTGGATGATGCATCTATTTCTGCTATGGCAGCAACCACAGAATCATTATTCTGTAAAATGGGCAGGCCAAAAGAGTCACAACTTGAAGAAAGTTGTATCCTTTTAAAAAACAGAACTTCCACACAGTAGTGTGTTGCTGGGGCTGTGTATCTCCATGTCTTTCAAATCTCATTACAAAAAAAGTAGTGGCAAGATCTCTAGAAGTCCTTTCCAACCTCAACCATTCTATGTGAATACTTGAGCAGCACATCCTTCCTCATCTTACAAATGAGATGAATTTGACTAGAAGTGCTGTTGCTTATTAGTATAGTATGCCATTATCACAAATCTAATAGACATCAAATAGACTTTATGAATTATGACATTATTCAGTGGTAGCATTGCTTTCTCTGAATATCGTGCATAGTGTACTTCCAGGCTGTTCCAGTAAGATGTTCCTCAGTAGCAGAAGGACTTGTCCAACAGCTTTATCCATATTTCCACTTCAGCCACCCAAAATGGGGTTTTATTACAGATTTCCAGAGCTTTAAGGCACTGAAACTGAGAATGCTTAGAGATTTTTGAAGAACAAATCTTATATAGTGAAGTAAATCTTAGAAGCTGCTTAATCATAGTTTTTAAACATCAGAGACTAAATGCTTTCTAGGTCACTAATACAACTCTAGTACAGAAAAAAAAACCTGAACTATCAATTGGCTTTTTATTCTGAACTTCACAGAATTAACAATTAGAAACAATTTCAAGAATGGTGAATTCTGTAAAACAGTTGTATTTTACTCACTTGTATTTCAGCTCCCTTTGTCCTGTTCTGATCTCTCTGAAATTCATTAAATGCATCTTTCACCACTTTGTCCAAGTCCACTTTATCATGGAAAGCTAGCTCAGGGTTTCTCTCTAAAATAACTGATATAACCATCAACAACTAGAAGAGGAGAAGAAGAAGAAGACTGTAAAACCTTAAATTTGATTTGTTAAAATTGAGTTAAATAAAAAGCACATATGCAGTTATTCAATGTTTGATTTAAGCAGGAAGCAGCTTAGTAATGGCACTAGTGTACAGATGATAGAATTCTGACCTTGATAAAGGAATCACAGAAAAAGCAGGCTTTTATGAAAGGTTACAGTTTCTAGGAACTGCCTATTTAAGGACCATGAGCAAATTTTTGACGACATTAACGTTTATTTTGTTGGGAGTCAGGAAGTTACTGTCCAGTTTTTGTTTTCTATGGCTGCACAAATGCTAGTTGCTCAGTTAAAGGAAGGAGAAAGGAGCAAGTGCTGAACTAAGTTTATAAAACAAAGTAGTATCTAAGTTTCCAAAAAGTAAAATGAGTAGACCCAAGAATTTCCACTTAAGAGAATTTAGAATTTATACCTAAAAGAGTTTTAAAACAGGAAGGTGAACATAAGAGACTTTTTATAGTGACTAGAAACAGATATTAGAGTCTATATTGGTCATCTTTGTCTTTGATAACTCTTAGCAAAAGCAACCTATTCCAGCAGGCAGCACAGCCATTAGCTGTTAGCGAGAGTTGAGATGGTTTTGAATTCATCTCACTGTGAGGGAATACTCGCAGACACAGCAGAGACAGGTCCTTGGGAACCAATAATGAATGCAGTAACTGGCAGCAGAGTTACTGGCTTCTGAGGGTAAAGATGGTCTTGATTTATTCAGAAAGCTACATCAGGCGCAGGGTGGGAAAGAAGTTCAAGAAGGGTGCTCTAATGAGCTTGTTTTGCTGTAAGATATTGGAACTTAAGGGGACTGGAAGTTACTCAGTTCAGACTAACACAAAGGGATGTGTTAGACAGTGTCAGCAAAATGGGAAAGAAGAATCAGGACAAACTGATGTCTTTGCTTTACCTATAAAAAAGTGTTAGGAAGAGGCATGGGCTTGGGCCTCTATGGAAAGTGATTCTGGTATTACTCTTTTTACTCATTTTCACCCCTGCTAGCAAATAATCTGCATTTGCACTGTCAACTTCAAACACTTAAACGTGTGCTCTGAGAAGCTTAACAAAAACTTGCATAATCAAACAAAACCTGTGAAGGAAGCACTGAAACAAGTGGTAATAGTTTAAATACTATTTCTTGAAATATTTGAGCCTCAGTTACTTATTACAAAACTTTCCTCATTGTAGGCCACAAACCTCCACAATAATTTGTCTGTATTCCGGCTGGTCGATGTTTTGCAACATATCTTCAACTAAAAGGGAAAAATTCATTTCATACATCGTCATATCTGATAACGTGGGTTGCTGGAAAAAAAAAATAATATTCTTGCTGAGAAACAACTTGTGTAATATCAGACAGAGCCTTATTTACTTTTTGAATAAATAATATACAACTAAGAAATATAACCACTGTTATGAGAGTTTGTGATAGCACAGTTCTGAACTCCATGCCTTGGAGAGGACCTTCTAGTCTTAGACTCTTACAACTATGTTTTGATAGGAATAAGTGACCTCCATTCTACTATAAGTGTACTTAACACAGAACTAAATAGAAAACATAAATAATTGTTAAGTATCAGGAAAGGACTCATTAAGCTGAAGGGCATATTATAGATATTAACAAAAAAAAATCACAAATTATGGGGAGTAGGAATAACTGCATCTCTGCATATTTTACCTGTGGTAAAAAATTTCCCGCTACTATTAAACCATTAGGAGTCCTCTCCAAGATCTGCCAGACCCTGTCGTAGAATCCAGCAGGAGTTCGATTGAGAGAACCATCTATCTGACGCCTGTTCAGCCAGCTTCTGCAGGCAAAGAAAATGGCAGGGTAAGCAGTGACAGCAAGTATCTATCAATGATGCATATGCAGTATTAATAGCTTAGGCCTTGAGGAAAACCAAATCAGGATGCTTAGGATGTAGAGGTTAGCATGTGGTTCCTCTATGCGTTCATGCCGTATGTAACTGCAGTAGAAGAACTAACTCTAAAGTCTATTCAAAGCAGTACAATTAGCAATATTAGGTTGAGTTCATGCCTAGTTGATGAAGTCACCATGAACTAATGCTGGGATAAATCAAAGGTCTCTTGCATATGTAGAAACACAATTTGTTTGGCATCTATGACAACAAAATCTGAACACCTTGCAAAAAGGAGTGATTAGTATTCACTATAATATTTTAAGATTTTATCGTCAATATTTAAAATGATTATACAAGTATAATTCAGGGAAACTGCATCTACAAAATACCATGCAGTGGATTAGAAACACATACTGTTCATTTTAAATACCAGGTTAGGCTTACCCTGGAAAAAAAAATCTATATTTAAATGATAGAATAAGCTAGAAGAATGTAGGCATTGAACAGCAGACAAACTCTTCTTACTGGTGCAAGTTACTGCAGTAATTTTTGGCTGATTTCCTCACATCTAGGAACCTGATGCTTTGCATTCCTGTCAATGTATATAGATGACTACTATCAAGGTAGTGTAGGTAGGATAAAGGTGAAAAGTTAACTGCAATATTAAAAGTAAAATCTGGACACAGCTGAAAGAATGAAGTAGTACATCTCAACTACCTCTCCT
Organism: Tinamus guttatus; assembly: GCF_000705375.1. The sequence continues at coordinate 519,714 of NW_010589810.1, forward strand.
TAAAAAAAGAGCATTATTATTTCTATTAGTGTTATTATTGATAATTATAGATAAAATAGATGGTATTGATACTACTGATCACAGATACCTAGTTATTTAAGAAAGTATTTCAGAAATGCAGATTACATGAACAGTCTATCATGAAGGACAACAGGGACCACAAACCCAATCCCCTCATTACCTCCCCTGCTGCTGTGGTTGAAGAATATCCAACAGAAGCTGCTTCACTTCACTAGGGGACATCTGGTATAAGTCCTGGGGTGGCATGTCCCCAGCACGAATTTGTAATTCATACTTCATAGCATGGATAATCCATCTGAAGTAAAATGAGGAAAACATTCATTAGTTAAAACCATTCTCCTACAATCAGGAAAAGCTCTAGTAAATAATATCTTTCCAGAATTGCAGATGAGCTTTCTTGAGTATCACCTGGCTGCCAGGAGATGCATGACATATCGAAGATATATTCTTGTTCTTACTTTGTTATGGAATATACCCAGATTTAGCATTTGTTTGCATTATATATAAATTGAAAGTAGTACTGTGTAGTTTCTAAGAAATAGGTTGTGAAGTACACACACAGTTCAAAGGGAAGATATATTTGAGCACATATTGCCCTGCATCTTTCACATTCATTACAACAAACATTCAGCTGCCTTTTGATGTTAAAATTCCTACTCAATATTATGTTCTGATAATATATGTGTTTTTCTGATGAGTTTAAAAGCTACACAATTAAGTGATTTTATATTTTAATAGAATTTACTTTTTACTTACAATTTTAGTCTTTGAAATTCCTTTCTGCAATTATCACTTTATCTTTTTCACTTGCTATTCCATTTTGAAAAGATTTGATTAAAAATTATGAAATACCTTTCCAGTATTCAGCCTTAGGCATTAAAGAAGCTGAACTTGGCAAATTATGGAAGGGAAACTTCGGTACATAATACAGAAACAGTGCAACCTCTTATATAATTTCAAAGATGAAATAATATACAGATACATCTAAAGAACTAGGATAATTGAACATGTAGCTTATTCCTTTACTACTGTACTGCCTCAGTCCAAGTAAGTTTCTTTTCCCTTTTCACAGTAATACCTAACTAACTTGGATCTTTAAACTGCCCATCATACTACACTTCATTATATCATTTGTCCTATGTCAAAAAGCCATACTCCATTTACTGGAGAGGAAATGCAAGCCAGTCAGGAATACTTCATATTATAGGTGAAATATACTTATTTCACCTCATCACCAGTATAGCCAGGTTCCACAGGTATTGGCTTATTTAGTCTACAGGGTAAAGATATTTTTTGGATTGTGGTTTTTAGTTCTGAAGGATTCTGAGTAACTTCACAGGCTTCTAAGATAGCAGGCAGATTGATTCAACTGTGCTGTACACTGGAGACTTCTAGGACCATTCAACAAAAGTTGCAAGATATGGCAGACGATTAGTCAATGGGGGAATACTACATTATATAAAGTTTTCTATATTTATTTATTTTACTGTGTGAACAGTATATTTTCATCAAAATAAATAAAATTTCGTTTCAGGAAAAGGTTCATTTTTCACTGATGACTCAACCACATCAGTGTGCAACTCATGCAGTAGTATTTTCTGTTTGTCCTGGCATGAGATGATGTAGAGACGTGGACCTCCCACCAAACTCTTAACAGCTAAGAGGAGAATACAGAACCAGTTCATTGGAGGCTTTTACAGTAATAGGCCTGTCAGGGTCTTCATCTATTTCAAACATGGAAGCCTGAAAACAAATCAATAACAAGACACTAAATCAAACTGTTATTTGTGCAGCATATCTGCTGCCACGAGGGAACCTCTCAACATCAGATCAGTGTGCTTCATTGCTCCAAGTATGAGTTTGAGGCCAATTTTCTTCTAACACAGAACCTTCCAACTCATTACACCACTGACAGACTTGCTCACTGTGGCTAATGCAGAGCTATGCAGTCCACAATGAGGTCACTGCCCCCATGGCCCATCGGTGAGCAAGGCAGAACCTTTTGCCCCTTGGCTGATGGCAGGACAAGGCAGCTGGGGACTGCCTGCTTGTGCTGCACCAAGTGTAGCTGTGAGACCACACTACAGTGCTTCTGTTTTTAAGCTCTAACATGATACGGCTTGAACTCGGAAGAAAAAAAGAGAAAAAAAAAAAAAAAACTACAGCTGACTTTGCTATAAAGAAACCTCAGGCAATTATTATACTGCCCTTCCTCCAGAGTACACTGTTAATTGTTAGTTGTATACCCAGTTTTGGCACAGTAATTTTAAGCATGCATATGAAAAAATACAAAGTATACAAAGTTTGCTGAGTTATCTTATATAAACCATTATTGCAATGGAACAAGCTGCAATCTCAGTTGATGCACACCATTAAATTCTGTTGCAATGCAAGTAATAAGAACAACAATCGATCTTTTACTGACCCAACCCGTATCTTCAGCATTCCACTGAAAAGTTCAGGTGAATTTGAGATGATCCA
>NW_010589810.1:522260-565674 GCF_000705375.1 Tinamus guttatus
TACACTTTTCATAGATGATGTTCTTAATCACTGCTGGGGACAAGGGATTGGAAATAACTTCTTCCTCTTGGCCAAAAGCTCCAAGTGTCACCTGCAGTATGTTAGAAAAAACTCAGAAGACTTGGACAGGAACAAAAGCATAAATAATTCAGAAATTATGCTTAATGAACTCTGCTCTTGCTAAAATTTCACAATATAAAAATAATCTGCTTTCAGTGACTTCTGATTGTTAATACTGTTAGAAGATTCTAATCTGTTTTTAATCTACTGTCAGTGAAACACAGCAACTTGAATTTTTCCTGTCTAATGAATTATCTTATAGAGAGATAAAAGGAATTGATGAAAGCAAGTTAGATTAAAAACATGGAAAAAAAGAAAAGCACCAGCACTCATGCTGCATGCCCATGCAGCTTGCCCTGCAGCTATGCAGCACCAGAAGCACACAGCCAGAGCTCAGTCTGGAGTAAGGTAAGGACAGAGCATTGCATATAGATAAATATACACGTATACATGCTACACTACAAAAAATACGTAATAATTAAGTAGTGTTGCTTGGAGACAGCTCCATAAACGTAATTTTTAAAAGTCCTGCTTAGGAAAGGAAGAAATGCTGAGGATTAAGCTCTGGGGCAGAAAACTAGAATTTTGAAAGACTTCTTCTTAACGGGTTGTTCTTTGTGAAAAATCAATTGGCACCCATCTGTCTTATTGTGTTCAGTTACAGAGAGTTTGGCTGTATCAACTGATCTTTAAAAGCTGAACTTTACTACTTGAATCCATCTCTTTTCTTGAAAGAAAGCAAGGGGGAAAAAATTAAGGATTTACACAAAACATGCCCTTTCCCTTTCTTACCCAGATTGTACACTGGACTGCCTGCTTAATATGGCTTAATATTACACCATTAAAGCAAATTAATTAGCTCTCGCCATATGTAAGTACTACTTAGAATATCTTATTTTCCTCTTTCTCGATAAGGATTTTTAAACTATATTGTATTACTAAAAAAAGCAACATAAAATAATAGGCTCTTTCAGTTTGAAGGCCTTTATTTTCTCTATTATCATTCCTTAATACATTTCTCAAAAGTCAAAACTTACCTGCTTGCCCTGAACTAAAACATTAGTAATAGATGGTGCAAGGCTGTCCACTAGTTTACCTAAAAGACTTGCTGCGAAGCGCACAACAGACCTGAGGGCAGAAAACAGAGCAGTCCCACTACATATCAAAAGCTAGTTTAATGAATTCATTATAATTTTGAACCACATGGAGAAATCACCAAATTAACTTTAAAATGCATATATTATCTATAATGTGGACTTCAGGTCAGATTTTATATAATATTCTCAGGATTTTCATTAGTCTCTAGTCAAAATATAGATTAATAGATTAAAAATAAATTTAGGTAGAAGTCATTAAACTACAAACTTCATTAAAAAAGCTTCTTGTTCTCTTTTCTGGCATCATCTGAAGAACAGACAAGTCAAAGATATCAGCTGTTGTTTTGTGACATATTTTCCAATAAGGTTAAAAAATAACACTAAGGCTTTTTTTTGTGTTTGTTTTGTTTTGTTTGTTTTGTTTTTTGTTTTTTCCACATCAAGTTAATAATTCACATGTATAGCATGAAGAGAATCATGTAAACTACAAGTTTCAAAACTAGCTATAACTTTCAAAAACAGCGGGTAAATTAAGAAATGGTAATGTTTAAAAAATAATTGTTTTAAGAATATTTTCCTGCCAAAATAGAAACACAATGAATCATTTAGCATTTTCTAGCACAGGCTTTGTAGCTGCAAAAAAAATTATGTATCAACAGAGCTAGTGAACAAGCTGTAATATTTTATAATGTTAGTATGAAATTCATCAACCAGTTGGCGTTGATTCCTGTGAAGACTGCAGTGCACCTTAAAGATAGAGAGCAAAGCATTTCAAAAATGCATGAGCTGATACCATCATAGTGCAAATAAAAAGCCAGAAAAAAATCTCATGAAGCTCCATGTCAGACCTCTGGGCACTTTACCTGTTTCCCATGTACCAGTAAGGTAGTAATATGTGGGGCTATAGAAGAAGAAAATTTCTGTACAAATGCAGCACTGTAGCGCAACACCAGCCTATGTGTGTCACATGGCAATCATGGAAGAGAAACGAAAAACAGTTTATATGGCTTGTTTCTAAAAATGATCCTGATTTTTATTTATTAAAATGTCAACAAGGCAGGCATCTACTGTATTGGCAAAGGTCCATTTAACTGTATGAACAAACTAAAAGGAAAAACAGAAAACAGTTTGTAAATTTGCAAACTCATCTCTTAGTGGTGCTTACAGAGCAAGAGAACAGATTCCAGGACAGGCTCACATCATTTCTTTGATAATAAGAAATGAAATTTCTACTAAGCTTCAGGACAAACAGATTAATAAACAATGTTAAATACCAGCCCACTTGCTGAAGCCTTTTGATGTCAGAGTCAAACCAAATTATTTCAGGATAATAAGCAACTAATTATGTAAGTTTAACACTGTTTTCATTTGAAAAACCAACCTTAACTACATAAAGCTATTGATGTTATTTTACCAAGACCTAAAATAAATTTCAAAATGTATCTTTTTCATTATTTGATTTCAACTAGAAATCTTCTGCAAATAAAAGTACAAAAATAGTTTACTGCTGTTTTATGTTCAAAAAGTTCCTACTAAAGAAATACCCCCTAAATTTTAACCATTATGGACAAGACATTCACCTGCACTAAAACATGACAATTTCATCAGTAAGGCTGTCCTTTTTATCCCTTTTTAATATGTAAGGATCTGGCTTTACTTATGCTGGTGTAAAACAAAAGAAACATGATGATAACTGTATACAAACCAGAGTTTTTTGCTGCCAGCTCGTCTGTAGATTCTTTCAATATGGTCAGCCACTGTACCTAAACACGTTTTAAAAAAAAAAAAAAAGTAGGAGTGAAGAGCACTGATTCTACGTCACATCAAACAAGCTTCAGAGAAGTCATGAAGTATAGGAAGATCTTTGTTACTCCAGGATGTTGTACTAAGATAAAATGCGCTGGACAAGATCCTCAGGGACAAGTAGGACTCCAAAGCAGCAGTATGTTGTTGATCTGCTTTTATCGTTGTGTCTTAGCAGGGGATATGGGAGGTTGTTAGCGAAGGTGAACAGTAATTCATTGAAAGGTTCTGGGTCCTTATGAAGCCTCCATATTCAGGATGAAGCTCTATATTTGTTTAAGTTCCTAGTCATTGGGTTGAGCTTTCAAAAGGAAAACAAATCCTAACAAAGCTCAGAAAGTTGACACACGGTCCCATTTCCATACACAAGTAGCAGTCAGAGCCTGCACAGACTCATGCCTATGCAAGTCATAGACTAATGGTTGTTTTAAAAGGCAGCCAAAGGGACTGGCATTCAGTAAGAATGCCCACCAAGAGAAGTCTGACAGCTGTGTTACAGCAGGACTAATTGGTCCAGCTGCATTATTACATGACAGTGCATTAGGCAGAACAATAGGTAAATCTCCCATGCCACCCATAGATGATTGTGGTGCAGTAGCCTGCTACAGTGGTATCTATTCGATTACGTAGGGAATACAGTGAGGACTGTTATGTTGAATGTTCCATCATTTAAGTTTGAGTTAGCCTCTAGAATTCATGCTAGTCCCTCAGTGGTGAACTCCATCTACGGCAGTAGTGAAAGTTGAGTCACAAAATCACAGCCTAAGGATACAAAGCCTACTGTCTGTCAACTAGAACTTCAGCTTTTATTTTGGGGTTTATTTTTTATTGACTGTATGATTATTTAATGTCAGTTTCAGTAATCTCCATTCAGATAAGGTTAGGAACTTTAGTCAGTGACTCAGACCATTCAATACAAGGTGCATATTAAAAAGGTTATCACCACCTACTGCTTCATCTTGCATAGAACAAAAAGACCTAGTATGTATTAACTCTAAAATCAGAGGCACAACAGTATTTTCTCAACCTAAACATTATCAAGTAGGGTTTTTTTGTTGTTGTTCATTGTCCCTATGTAATGGTCAAAAATGGCTGTATGTTGGTTGCTCGTGCAGTTTAGAAAGTGTGCTTCAAGGTGTTTCCAGAGCAGGGAAGGTTGCTGCTATGGTTCAACAACAGTACAGATAACAGTGCTGCAAAGTTCACTTAAAAGCCCAAACATGCATTGTGTGCCGATGCGGACCATGACTTTGGATTCAGGTTGGCCAACATCCAATCCAATGTTGAAATACAGCGATGTTTTTTCGGCTCTGTATTGTTTCCAAGACCTTTTTAATATAGCAATCCTGATACAATATCTACAATACAGTTGTCAACATGACAACTCTTCATCACAAGTACCAGCTGTCTCCTGTCAAAATTATGAAGCAGGGATCTAAAACATGAAGTGGCAGGTTGCACTGCTTGAGAAAAAAGATCAAGTAATATTTCTATTTTTTTTGTTTGTTTGTTTTTGGTTAGCATCCCCCTCTTTCTGAAAGGAGGCAAAGGCAGCTGAACAAACAAGAGTCTTTAGGGGGAAAAGGAGGAGCTTGCAGCACATAAGCCACAAGCCAGAAGCCTAGCAGGATATTCTGCATGATTTTAAATGATTTTAAAACCTACTCTCTGCTACATGAAATTAAAGCAGGATAAACTACAGATATAAAGTCAGATTACATAAAATTTAAGAAATAATCAGTATAAAGCTCCATACATTTCAGACTGATACAGTTATACAAAGGGTCTTGAATTGCAGTTTAATACAGAAGGTCATGTGCATTTTTTATATGTAAATGTTCAGAATTGTAAACAGGCACAGAAGCTGCATACAAACAATCTAAAAGAGTACATACATTTTGCAGCTCATTCCACTCTATGAATGTGCACATCCATTTAAAGTAGAAATTGCTTTAATGATGAAGAAAATAGCTATGTAAGTGTTTGCATGCATGGCCATTATTCATGTTCATTAGAAGCACACAGACAGCTGCTTCCTCAAATATTCAGAATAGTCAAATGAAAGTAGCTCTTACCTTCTTTTGTGATGAAATACGGTCCTTCCCTTTTGAGTAAAATATTCAAGAGTAATGCTTGACTTGCTAGGCAATTGCAATCCTAAGAAAACAAAACCCCAAACCCCAACCTTCAGATTTGCAATGACGCAAAGATAGCCAAGCTATTACAAATTTGAAATTAAACGAGAGGGCCTTTTTTTTCCTCAAGTTAATTATAAAATTCATTTTTGAGAGGGAATGTTCCTTCATTGCAACTATTTAATATTCTATGTATCCCCTATCCTTTTCACTCCTTATTGCAGAGGCTGCTCTAGCTTCATACTAAGTTGTAGTCATTTGACCTCAAAAATATTTCCTGATTTTCTGCTCTAGGCTTTTGTCATTTACAGCACAGATGTGAACCACATAGAATAACTGATGTGCTCCTGCTGAACTAGGATACTTGAACTAGAAACAGTCACTGATAGTCACCTAAACACAGGAAAAATACAAGATTGGAACTCTCGCTCACTATTAAAACTCAGTCTATCATAATGAATACCTACTGCTGAAGGTTTTTTTAATTTAATTTAGAAATAAAGTACTTATTCATATGTTGCATGACAAATTGCTGCCCTTTTAGACAGTCATGTATTACCAGAGAAAGATTTGGATAGCTGGGAAAAACAAAAGCCAATAATTAAAGCATGAAGGATCAGTTCTATAAGGTTAAGGACTATGAAGAGCCAAATTCCTTGGAGATGAAGAATATCAGACATTATATGTTATTACTTATATTTAAAAAGACTCTAGACACATGACAATCATTGACATTAAGCCATATCAGTGATGATGTTGATCTCAGTAGGCTGCTGTAAAGAAGAGTACCAGCACATTATTTATCACCTCATAAGCATTAAATTATATTGTATTTTTATCAAGTTTTCTTACACTCAGTTTCTGAAGAATCTCATATGTTGACTTGTTTTTCCAGTCATTAATGTTTATATCTGGTTGCTGTTCAAGTTCAGAAACATTTGGAGTACTAGACTGTCTCTTGACTTTTGAATGTTTTGGAAGATCCAACTCCTCCAAGCTCTTAAATACAGGTGTCCTAAAAAATAAGTATGTAATTTCTTCACAGTTCAGAAAACATAATTATCAAATACTTTATCATTGTTATTTACATATAGCCTTACTCTTCTGTTTCAGCAATTCTTAGGAAGTCAAGTTGTTCAACTACTGCTCCAGATATTAATGTCTGAAATTAAAAATCAACAATTAAAATTGAAAAAAATCCATAGATGCATATATATCTATATACATGTATTGATCTATATATTTATATAGTGGTCATTTGATCTGGTAGCCAAATTCTCTATCTTTCTGGTGGTTTACTTTAGGAAAGTAGTTGCTCTATCTACAGTCCCACATATCTTTATACTTCATATATTTTTCCCCCTCTTTCTTAAGGTCTTACTTAAGAAAGCAAGAAATCTCTCAGGCCTAATGTCTTTTTTTTCTGGGGTTCTGCTACTCTTTTGCTTGCTCCATAAAAAAACACAAAAATAAAACAAAAAAATACACCCCACTGGTCTGAGAAAAACATCTGAGATTGCAAGTTTCACATTCCTTAGTCTTGCACGATACCTATATTTTGGACCATAATTCCCATTTATTCAGGTATCTCACAGGCTATTTCACCTATGAATCTCACAAAATGATATTTTACAAAAACATAGCATAAAAGCATTTCCTAGTCTGCAGCAATTCCTTAATCTAAACACGCTGCCGAATTTTACACATCACGTGCAGCATACAAATATCTTGCATTCAAAAATTTTATGTACATTATCATTCCCTCCAAGTTTATACCAGTCTCCTATGTATATGCTTCTAGAAGGAAAGGTATTACACTAAAGCAATTTTAACAGAATGTTTTTGATAGCTCTTATTAGCTAAGCATATGCATATACTGGGATCTTTTGATTTCCAGTTTCATTGTACAGAACTTTGTAGTAAATACTAGCTGACTGAAGTAAAAACTGTTTGGAGTTATTGATAGTGTCATTCATTCTTTGACTTGCATATTCACTTGAACATATGACAATGATAGAAACAGTGAAGGTGAAAACTTTTGCTAAAGAAAAAGTAAATGAAAACAAGAGACTGCATGGCCAACATGCAAGTAATGTAAATATATAAATACTGAAAACATTACAGGGATATATTTAACCATTATAGTTATGAGTATTTAGTTTACAGATGAGCCAGCTCTTCTACAAATTCATGATTTTCTAGAATACAAGGAATCATAAATGAGTCTTTGGTCTCTCTTACAAAGATGGGATCTTCAATTGGTGAGAGTTAAAAATGAATCGACTAGAGCATACCTAATTTAAACATAGCATCTCACTCAAACAGTAATTTTCACATTTTAACAGGATAACATTCCTTCTTTAAAAATGAGACTGCAATACATTAAAACTAGATCACACTTGTTTCAGGATAGAATTTTAATATATTTGAAACACCCTTTTACCTCACTGATAGTCTTAATAAAAAAAAAAATTCCCTCCATGCTTGATATCATGCATTTATCCTTTGGTGGCAATGCTGAATGAATGCTGAAGAGAAAAAATGAAATCTTCCTCCCTTTTGACAATCCTCTATGAAGATCAGCAATTTTAGAAAAATAATAAGCTCATGTTTCTTTTGAGATAAAACAAAAACTTCTAAATCTCATTTGAACTTCCTGATATCAAATATTTAAAACTTACATAAAAAAGAAATGGGAATATATGTACTAATACTAGGAAATATGAACACGACATTCAGAAAAAAGCAAACAAACAAAAAAGATACCTGTACTCTGTCAACGTGAACTTTCACTCCTCCAACAATTCCCTTTTTAAAGGCTGCCAGCATATCTAATATTGGATTGAATCTGCTCCCTCTAAAATTTTAAACAGAATTGCATTAATCCTGTAATTAGGTAAAGTCACATTACAAATGATGCTTTCCTCTCTCTCTCTTTACCTTATATTGTCTTCACGGATAAGTACAACAAACAGTGGGCGACCATGCATCTTCCAGTACTGCTTAATGAACTGCAGGGCATTCTAGTTAAGAAATATATGTTAGACAGTTAAAAAAAAGAATACACAAGTGCAAAATATCAGAGCACACAGGGTAACTTATTAAAACAATTTCTATCTTAAAATAACAGCACCACTCAACAATCCAATAGGTTACAAAAACCTTAACTAATATTCAAACATTTACAGTTATAGATTTTTTCTGGAGAAGACACTTTCGAGTTTGCTTCTGAGAATAACTCCTACCCTATACACTGATCACAGACAGTAGGAGGTCCTGAACTACATGTAATGACCTAGTAAGTATGCATGGGAATCTGGGTCTTGAAACATGCCACTAGCATGAAATAACCAGTGCAGATTTCTATGCACTGGAAATAGCTGCTCAAGGAAAAGAGATTTAGCAAGTGAACTTTGCCCTGCTACCTTCCCTAGAATTAGGGAAGGAAGGCAAGTTTTAATGTTAGTGCAAAGATGAATTATATTTCCCAGAATCCCAGAATGGTTGAGGTTGGAAGGGACCTCTAGAGATCATCTAGTCCAACCCCCTGCTCCAGCAGGGACACCTACAGTGCTTATATATTATCTCCTAAAGTCTTTCTGCTTTGATTTAACACCAGAAAAATGCCTTCTCACATTTCAATACTGAATTTCCTCCAGCTAAGGCTTTAATAAAAAGATCTCATACCTTTTCCCACCAAGAAACCCTATTTTCCCAAAGACACAAAATGTCTGCTGTACTCCAGCACATGCTAGTTCTTCTGAGTAAGTTCTTTGTTGGATACAGATATTCACTCATACTGGATTAGCAGGATATTCATTTTAATATTCACTACAGCATAAATTCAACAATTTACATATTAAAAAGAAAGTACGTATTATACAGGATTCCCTCTTAGTCTTATATTTCAATCAAAATGCACAGTTTACTCTTCAACAGACTGTTTGGTAGTTTTTTAAATGAAAAGTTACATAAATACCTTTATGTCTTCAATCAGCATCATAACATCCTGAGACATGTAGAAATCACTTAGATCAAAAATGATAGAGTAGCAAACTACAGTCTTTCCTAGTATTCGAAAAATCTGTTGGGAGATAAAGATTCCATTAATCTTTTCTTTAAAATATTTGGAAAAGTAATTTAATAAATGTTTGTTTAATAAAAAAAGACCACTAAATATAAAACCGACATATCCGTGTTTTGGTTCTCTGCTATTTATCAGGTATACTGACCTATATTCTAATTTAAAGCAGAACACTTCATCATCCTGTAGCCTATTTTGGCCAAGTAAGTATTACTGTAATTGGATGTGTGAGTATGTCTCCTCTTAAAAAATTCCAAGTTTAAAAAATACATTTCAAGGACTTCAAAATTTGTGAATAAAGTTACGTACATTAAAATTATATTTAAAATAGTTTTTCAAGTTCAAACACTAATTCCATGTCTATCTAACATGTATGTTAATAACCATAAGATAATAAGTCAACAACCTTTGATGTTCCAAGGCATCCTATAGGTCTGTCTGGTCTTCCAGATAGTCCCAGTTTGTCATTGACACCCAAATGGAAGTAAGCCTGTAAAAACGAATCACAAAAAGTAAGGAAAAGCTTGACATAAGATCTTCCTATAGTCCTCCTCTGTCTCAGTTTCTGTGAATGTGTGCATTTTGCTTTAACCAGAAAATGAGATTGGTAAAATTTTGGTAAAACAAAACAATCCTTCTATGTATTTTTTTTAAAACATACATCCACATAACAACAATCCAACAATCACCACAGTGAAAGCATACTCTATTTGGTGCATTTTTAGTTCAAGGACTACATTTAATTAAAAATACTTAGAACAGAGGGAAAACAACTACTTAATAGAGGCAAGAAAGGAAGATACAAATAGACTGTTCCCTGACAGCCATTCAATTCCATGGGATTCACAGCACTGCAAACAGCCCAGTAAGCTGCTATAGAGGATGTGGCATTTACAGATCCCCCTCCTTCCTTTTAATAACAACTCTGGGAAAACATACTGCTCATGACAGGGAAAGGACAATTCACACTGCTTTTCATTAGTAGAGTGTTGTCTTCACACTGCTGGTTACCAGCAATGAAGGTAAAAGGTAAATGATGGTGAAATAACATAAAACTTCTAGGCTTCATGTGGTGCTGAAGCCTCTAGCTAGGTATGTACAACTGACCAGTGTTAGTATAAGTTGTAATAAGTAAGTTGTAATAAATAAATCACAATGACACAAAAAGGTACATAAACCCAAAGATTCAAGCGTAATAGCTTGATATAAATTCCCTTAGTTATAAAGAAACATATACATAGCTTTTTAAAGAATTCCTTACTTTGACAAGTTCTTTGTGAGCCCATATCTGAATTGGTTCCACTTGCTGGGGTGTCTGAGTTTGTATTCCATATGTGTTCAGAAAAACTTGTAGACTACAAATAAAATGAGGACAAACTTTAACCAGAGATTAATCTTTATTTTAACAGATTAGATATAGCAGATATATGAGCATCTATATTTTCTTTGATGCTTCTTTGGATACCTTGGAACTCAATGTTTCATGAAAACATTCCTTTAAAACATTTCCTTTAAGCAGTATCAGTAAAAGTAAATACCCACCGCTGACTTTCTGCTATCAGAGCCACATGTACCACCAAATCATTTTCTAAAGGACCCTACAAAGAAACAACAAATACTTCTTAGCATGATTAACAAACTATTTATTGTTACAGTAACGTGAATATTTAAACATTTCAAGAATATGACAAACATCTCTTGCTGCATACAAATGAATGTAACTTCAACTGAAGATCCTCTTTTTTTCCCATATGAAATGAGCTTTTGACAGAAGTATTATACCTTTGTGAAAAAGGGATAATAGAAGGCAGAAGTGATATTAACAGATACTAAATTTTTAAAACAAAAAGCAAAGATTTGGCAGAAAACGCCAGAGCATTCTCTAACCAGCAGCCATTTATAGACAGTTTCTGATCTAACTAAGGATTGATCTTCAATTGAACACCTGACAATGATTGCTGTAAAACAAAGCCTGAGCGAGACTGCGTAACCACATTATCTCATCCTGAACATCACACTGTGCCTTGTGACTCCCAGTTGAGGCAGATCTTTGCCTCCAAACAAATGCAGAGGCTGCTCACACCGTACGCACTGACACGACGCAGTTACAGGAGCCACTGGGGGTTCTACACGAGCCATGACAAAGCAAGGGAATCCACAGCACAACCGGCACAACACAAAGTCTGATTTTAACAATTAGGGCCCTGACTAAACAAAAGGGATTTTTTTTTTTTTAAAGGGAGCAGAAACCTTGAATTTCACCTTAAAATGATTTATGGAGTTTCCTCCCAGTTCCATTTTCACTATTGAAAATTTGAGGTTCTTTTAAAGACTTCTTCAAATGAAAGTCTAAACAAAAATCGTCAAGTCCAAGAAAATATTCCCTATTTCTATATGACTTCCTCTCCATATCTGTTGCATAACTATATTCTTTGCTCTGAACTATTTTTAGCTATAAATTTGTATATGCACAACTAGACAATAATACTGAAGCCAAAAAAAGTGTAATAAAATGATGGTTCCTTCATTTCTCATTTAAATCTATATCTTATATGCTGGATTTCATGGAATGATGCACTTGAAATAATTTATCAATAGCTACTGCAATCTTTTTCTGAAGTCATTTCTAATTGACTTTCTGCTGCAACATTTTTAGGCTAGAAGACACAGTTGTGAGAAAAAGTTTGAAAAAAGTATCATGGGTGATTGTAAATAGTGATCTACAAAAATAATAGAAACCAAAACCATAAATAAACACACAATATTCATGAAATAGGGTATATCACCCTTTTAAAAAATGACAGTGACACACAGCATTAGCTACACACACACCCCACATAACACATTTACATATAAAAGACAGTGTAAGAAACAGAAAAAAAGCATTACATTCCTAAACATTCCACTAAACAAATCTGGAAATTGTTGTTAAAAGTTCCCTCTAGGTGTGTTCACATCCAGGTTTATCCAACTCCCCAGACTAAGCAGCTCTTTACACAACCATCAGTCACTGTCTCCCCAAGACATTGCACCAGCCCCCTTGCCCCAGGTTCACCTCTCTGCCTTCCTTTTTCTCATTGGGTAGCAGGGAAAAGGGCCTGCTTCAACTATGTATCCATGCTGTGCAAATGACAAATGTATCCCAGTGTTCTCAGGAGACAAACTTACAAGCCAGACCTTTATTCTTCCTCTCCAGAAATTGTACAAGATGGTTATAAACCATCATGGCAGGCTGAAGGAGAAACACCTGACGCCAGTCCTGGCACGAGAGGACAGAGCAGCTGAGCGCTGCTCTTCTGCTGCAGTCTCTGAGGACAGCTGCTCTCACTGTGCCTTCCTCCCTAGCTCCCCAGGAAACCTCAAAGCTCCGAAAAAAATCCATTCATCCTGAACGTGTGAGAAAGTGGGCACAATATCAGAGCATCGATTAAAATGGTTCCAGGCATATGGAGAAAAATGAGGAAATCAGAAACAGTGTGCAAGGGCAGCAACTGGGCTTCACCTACCTAAACCCCCTTGCTGCTATGAACATCAGCTAAATTGTTGAAAAACAGCTCAGAAAACACGTAAATACTGATAAATGCTTTATGGACAAGGCTGCTTCCACACCAGGCTAACGAAACAGAAATGACACCACAATGCCTCAAACTCTAAAATAAGATTTAACTAGTTTTAAATTGTGTTAACTGTGTTAACTCATTTTGGCTGTTCTCTTCCCAATATCATTAATGGGCACTAACCTCCAATTCCAGGGAGTTAGGTGAAGTCCTCATGAATATTTACTCAGTCTTCAAAGCAGAAGCATTAAAAGGAATGTAGCCGTTGCATGCAGTCAGAGAATTTCATTAATTAAATCTAAATCTGCACATACATTTCAAGCTAACTCAAAAGATAAATTACTCTGCCAATTTTGAGTTCAACATTTGTTGAAAATAAAATTAAATACAAGAGAGTAATAAATCAGCTTTCAGATCTTCCAGTGAAAAGCAAAACAAAACTAAACAAAAAAAACACCAATTTTTATTTACTATTAAAAAACAGGCCTGCTTATATACTAAATTCTCCAAAATAGATTACGACAACTAAAACTGTGCTATATCTTCTCTTCGGTTATGGAAATATTACAAAGGAATAATAAACTAAGCTCTTGTACAGAATCTATTTCAAGAGTTATCCCCTCTGCACAAGAATGCCCTGCGTTATCTTCTTTTAGCAAAGTAAATGGAACACAGATGATTCCATTTTCTTTTTTAACTCATGAATGGGACCCGACAAGAAATGCTACTGACCGTTAGCATTACAAAGCAAATTATTAGTGCACAAAACCTCTTTGATTGCCATTAGCTTCCTTTGTGTTTTGAAACACCGTCTAAAACTAGCAAAGAGAATACGGGGTCTGCACCACAAGACAGAGAATGCAACATGCATAGACCTCTCCTAGAGAAATGCAGTGCAAAATATTTGGGAGGGTGTTAAATTAGCTGAGAAAATATTTCTCTATATGTATATAACATAAATAACAAAATATATTTTAATCCATATTCTCTCTCTGTCTCTCCTTAAGGAGACTGATGAAATTAATATTTCAGTGTTAGCTGTAATCAACATGACTCCACTCCTCATTTGATCCCATTTTCTATAGGAAATGAAACTGTCCTCTATTACCAGATTTTGTGAGTTTATAATTCACGATGTAGCTTTCATTCTACTGATAGTTAATTTGTTAAATCTGGATAAAACTGCTTTCCAAACCCATCCTGAAGTTATTCATTCTGACATTTCTGTGTGCCTGACAGCGGATCTTCAGACACAAAGTCTGCAGGCAGCAAATGGTAAAATACAGCCTCTCTGGTGTTTGCTTTCAGATCACCAGATCAGTAATTTGTGTTCATCAGCTTCCACAGATTGCTCATGCTACCTAAGCAGCATCCCACATTTTCACTCTTTTAGAGATCCTGCAAAGAACATTAGAATACTAGAAAGAGCACTGTTGGCTTACTGCCTTCTAAAATTAAAATCATGTTCAGAACGACAAATGAGAAAAGCAACTCTGTATTTTGGCAGGGTAGAGCACTTACTATACAATTAAAAGGAATAAAAGTGCTTCCTCAGTAGCCCAGTGACAAACTCCATATAAAACCATTAATCATGTTTTTCAATGGCAAGTAGTTACCGTGATTACATTCAGTGCCACCAAAATATCAGAATGTACCTTATATGGAAGTCACATTCATCCTAAAATTATTCTTCAGCATTTTTCTGAAGCTATTGTATATGGCTTCAAATACAAATAAAGAGCCTTTCTTTTGGTATACTGTCTTCCAAAACAAATCTTCCAAATCTTCCCAGCTTACTGCCTACAGGAATTAAATTTATAAAAACAGAAATGCTTTTCCTTTCTATTCAACTAAATAATTCTTTAGCTATATGAGAAAGAAGATATCATTAAGGAAACTGGTTTTAAGTTATGAAAACATAATTAACTAATGTGTGTGGTGTTCTCATTTCGTATTTTTAGTCCATTTCCTAGCACTTTAAAGCAAATGCTTAACACTGATTTTGCATTAATTAACTCAATTAGATAAAATAGCATAATCAAATATTTAGACCAACTCTTTAAGCAAGGTCAAGGCAGTCAGCTGAAACTCACTGAAGTTTGCCGACTTCAACTGCAAGAGACATTTGCTGAGAAAACACACACAGCACATGCATATATGCATCTGCCTTTCACTTTGGAACCTTGTTGAAAAAATCTCCTCTGAATGATGACAAACTTGATTTAAAACCAGGAGCAGCAAACGTTCTGCCCTGATACTAACATAACAGTGTAACAACCCACGTATGCTACCTGCTTCAATACAAACCTGTCGTGGTCAGTACCCTGGACACTCACCATTCCAGCTACATTTTGCTAGAGCACTGCTCACAGGTTACAGTGGCCTTATACACCTTATACCACACCTGTCAAATTCTCCCTGCTTCAGAAGTACTGCCCTGTTTGTAAGCCACTTTGGGAAGTACCCACACTATCTTTTGAAGAATTATAAACCAAGCAAAGCACGCATCACTATCTTACAGCAAAGGAGTACCATCATAGGAGGGCAGGCAACATCGGGCCCTCATGGCATCTTTGTCTTGATCATTTGTTTGTTTCACACTTAGGATACTGAACAACTGACAATCTCAAATCCTCTTGTGCACACAAGGATATCCATAGTAACAGGGATTCCTGAGCAACCTTGATTTAAGTGAGATTTCCATACAGATTTTATAGAAGAAACCCCCTTGAAAGCAAGAAACCAAGAGACAAGAAAACATCTGTCTTGTTCATCAGTAATCTGCTCAAGAATCACTGCCCTTCGAATGCTGACAACAAAAATATTATTATTATTGGTCTCAACTATGGAAACTTTCAGGCAAAATTTGAGCATTTAAAGGGAAAGATTAACAAGCATCAGTTCTATCAGGTTGCCTGCGAGCAGCACAATTACACATTCAAATGGTCTATGCTGATCTCCTTTTATTTTTGGTTTTATGTGGCCAGAATTAGTTTCATTGGTGATGAAGCAAAAAAATCAAAATGAATCTGTTTCAATTATAATTTTCAATTCCCTCAACAGTGTTTAGTCTTTAGAATCCTTACTATATTGCTGAATTTTGCCTACTGTTGCCTAAATAAATTCTTTATTGACCCAGAAACGAACCAAAAGGGAATAAGATAGGAGAAAATAAGTCCCTATGCCTGCTGATTTTCTGAACAAAAATTGGATGGGCTGCAACACTCAGTACAGGGTAACTGTTTCTAATGACACTCTTAAAAGTACGTATGCTGTACAATTTCTGGAGTATTTATAATCCCATGATGTATGAACAAACAACAGGAAGTGGGAAATGAAGTCTCGGAGCTTGCACTATCTCCTATTAACAGAGCGGCAGTGCTGCCGGGTGAACAATGAGAAGCCTCGTTCATAGGTAATCAGACGGTACCAGGCATTTGCATTACCTTGGTAACAAGAAACAGTAGAAAACAAAGGGTTTAAGCAGCATTTGGACAGAACAAGAAAAATAGATGTCTCAAAAGACATTTGTTCATTTCTTCCTTGCAAGATTTTAAGATAAATACTTCATATTTTATGATTTGCTAAGAAATATACAGAGCTAAAAGAGAAACTTTTCAAATATATATTCCTTACATTTTAGTTACAGATTGTCATCCATACAGTTCCTACCTCCTCAATTAGAAAGTTGCCTGCCTGTGGACTACGATCCTGTGCTGTTAATCTACCCACTGGAGATTTGAATTAAAAGGTGCTAATAATTCCTCTTCTTTGAGCATTCACAACTGGTGTGCATGTAAGCCAAACAAGGAACACATATGTGTGTACCATACACAGCAAAAAGCAACTCACCCTTGCAGCTCTTAGGAGCTCATCATAGAAAAATACTTCCAGGATTTGGAAAATTCCACATTTAAGTAGTAACTAATTTAAAGGATTAAAAATAGCAGCTTTCTTCTCACCTTCCTAACCTTTCTTGCATTTCAAAGAAACACATACTTATCTATTAGCACTTATTAAACTTATGTTTAATCTATCATCTTTTTAGAATCTTACTATATAATATTACTATATACTATGTAATCTTACTTACTAATCTTACTATAATATTCCTTACAGAATCCTCCATCAATTAAGAAAGTGTACATGAATTTAGTATTTTCTTAGCACTTTAATTCTAATATACAAAAACTTACATAGCACACTGATGATATTTTTTCAGTCAATGCATTTAAATTGACTTAAGCTAAGCTTATGCTTACCTGATTTGAGAATCTCAAGCTAACATTCCTCTGATCCTGTGGAGGTACGTAACGTCCTATTGGGTCAATATCCTTAGGACTTACTAACTCGTCAGCTGAAAGGAAACACAATAAAAATCAAAATGACTTGAGTACTTGCCACAGTTTCTGAAAAAGATATAGGCAAATGTATTTTATATAGTCGGTTCTGCTAGCATCTTCATTTTAGATCAATTTACAAACTAAAACAACCTGCAAAATTACATCAATTTTAAAACCTGTGTCTTCTAAGTATCATTTTTCCTACAGCCAGTTATAACACTGTATATTTAAAAAATGCTTCATTTTTTTTTCTAGAGAAATAAATATGCAGACAAGATACTCTGCAAGTATACTGCAAAAGAGCATATGCAGACAATATACTGAGCGCGCGCACACACACAAAACAAAACTTTTGCCCATAATTTATGGAATTATTCTATTGCTTTGAATAGAAATTCAGGCATCAAAGACATATTTAGCCCTGAAGAACATAGAGCCTCTGTCTTAAGGTCATATGTTACATATCCATAACCCTAAAACTGTAGCTAAATATCAACGAAGATAGCTCAAGACGAAATTCTGTAAAATAATTAGATATACATGAAACTTGAGAAGAGGCAGTGTAGAAAATGTTCAGTGGAGAAACCTTGGCTGTCCTGAAAGGAAATCAAGCACTTCAGTCAAAGCAGCCTATAAGAAAGTTTCAACAAATGTCTTAACTAAGGCTCATTAAATCCTGTGAGCTATTACAACCTTTAAATAGGCACTTTCCCATCAAAATCTCATTTTGCAGTAAACAGCCCAATCCTTCTTTGATTTTTGCTATAGAGGAGGTCACAGTGCGTTTTCATGTCTCCTATAAGTAAGTCAACAGTTACAATGGGAAATGAACTGTTAGTCCAAAAGACAAACAACTGATTATGGCATTACCTAAATTCAGCTGCAATTCAAAACCAAACTACTGCTTTGATGATGAAAATGCTGCTGAACACTACCCTGTTCTAGTCCAGGCTTGGGTGTGTTTTAAAAGCATAGAGAGCAGAACAGAAAATGCAGGGGCAAATGAAAAGGACACTGAAGGGGCCGAGAGGGAGGCAGGTGCTGCTGGTTGCTGTGCCAGGGCTGCGGCCACCGCCCCGGCCGGGCTCCTGCGCAGAGAGGCAGCCTGAGCCGGCAGGAGCAGCCCTGGCCCCCCGCTCCCGCCTGCTCCGGTCTCCTCCCAGCCGCAGCCCCGCTCCTCATTCCCTTCTCTGCAGCATCCCACTTCCTCCAGGAAACATCCTGCAGGGCCACAGTGCATGCTCAGCTGGTTATTTAAAGAAAAAATATCTGGATTTTGGAAAATTATCACATACACTGTATTAGCCTACAGGCACAAGTTACAAAAACATATTTTAAAGAAAACACTGAACTGAGCTTGAGTGCACATAAGCAAACTTCTGATGTTGTCTAAAGGCATTTAGGACTCTTTAATTACTTATATTAATGTTGATGCTATAAAAGAAATTAACTAGATTATTGCAAAATCAATAGCCTTTTTGCCTCATAGTTTTTAAAGGCAAAAGCTGTTTCCAGAATTCTTTCTCTTTTTCCACTGTTGTTTTACATTGACTTATACTGCTCTGCAATTAAAATATGTAGCCAAAATATTTTTTTCATTGAAGTAGTTATGTAAGTATAGTAATATGACATTTAAAGTAATTTTCAATATTTACAACTGTATTTAAAGGAAGAATTTCAGTAAATTCTCCTCACCATAATCACAAACGCAGGTTTATTGGAATCCGAAGGCAGAGCTTTCTTTATTAACTCATCATTTGTATTAGCAAAAGCTGACAGAATTTAATCCATTAGGTTCTATGCTCTAGAAATACTGCTACAAACCTGTAACCTAGTTCCAGGTGTGCTGAATCCACACAGCAGGATACAAGAATCATGAGGAAAAGTACCAGATAGTTAAAAGGAAGCAACTAAATGAAAGACTAAAGTAACAGTGCCTGTTCAGCTGTGTTAAACAGATAATACCTTGTGTCCTGATATGACTTCCTGTATTCTGAAAAGGCGTCTATTGGGAGGACTTCGAAAACCTCATCCAGACATAGAAATTGCCTTTGAAAAATTGCATCACTGTATTCAAAATGCATGCCCTTTGTTATAAGACAAGCAAAAAGGGGCATCTACTTAAATTGCATGGGCAACCTATTACACACAACCATAGCTTATGCATGTGGAGGGTACCTACTGCTGCTGGCAGATAGTTTCCCTGCTTCCATGGATCAGAGTTACAATTTGAACTTTTCTAGTACTTATCGTATCTCTGTGAGAGGCAATGAGATGTGTAAGAATTGACTCAGTCTCATGTTGCTGCTTTTCGAGAAATCTGAACAGCAATAGGCAGACACTAGGCCCACAGACAGCAGGGAGGTGGGGCTGTGTTCCTGCCCACACAACAGAAACCAGGAGGCTGAGAAAAAATAAAGTTTTAATTGCTACCCCTGAGGGAAGACCAGCAACTCCTGGAACAGATGATGAAAAGGAAAACTAGCACCTTTTCTTTCCAGAAATCAAAGTGTTTGGAGTCAGGCTTTCAATTAATTACCCACCACCACTACCACCAAGCAAAATAACACACAAGAAAAGGATCCCATCAAGGACAAAATTCAGTACATTTGCCAACAGCACCTAGAAAGGAGCAAAATTAAAAGTATCAACCCTAAACAGGTACGAATAGAGTTCTTGATACTTCATAATCAGCACTGCTGAACAGATTTAACTTTGTGATAAAATTTGCAAGCTCTGTTTGCAGCAATATTCAGAAAAGAGGAAAAATATTGCAGCGGACTAAGGGAAGGAAGAAAAACTTTAGAACACAGAGAAAGTTTAAAAATTACAAAGAAGGTAGAAGTAGCTACTAATAACATTTCAAAAAGTGATATAGCATGCTTAACAAGAATAGTATTTAAGAAAGAATGGAAACAAAACAGGTTAGATAAACGGTATTTTGCAAACAATAAATATAACTTATTTAACAAACATTCTTCAGGTATGAAAATACACAAATACTAACATAGGATGAATACTAGGAGATTTAGTAAAGTGAGACTACTGTACAGTACTGTCTGTACTATAAGGAAACACTTTCAAACAATATTTCACTAATTTTAGAAGGTTAAATCAAAAAAAAAAATTTACTAAAGATGAGAAATTTCCTGGTGCATTTAACTACAATATTGCCAAAAATAGAATGCATTATGCAATGAATACAGTGAAGCCGATCACACAGCATACTGGGCTGACTCTACTCTTCCATATCGACAGATATGAGCAGCTCTGTCCAAGTCTTTACTTTTTAATATCCCCTTCAATCTTTTACATTTTTACTAATGACAGCTTGCTTCCCTTACACTATGTTCAGAAAAAAACATACTTAGAACAAAATATACTAACTAATAACTCTTTAGAATAAAGACTGATCTTTCTCCTACAAGAAATATTAAGAAACCCCTGTGTTCAGTAGAATATTTTCACAATTGTTTTGCACTAGTCTTTGATTCCTCTCAAATAAAACTACAAGTTTGTGACTGAAATTCACCATACTATAATGGGCAGCCTTCAAAATGCACCTTCAAATGCTCATCCAGTAAGGGTAAAACCATCACAGACTAAAGAAAACATTATCACTTTTATGTGAGATTGCAGCTGTTCAGAATTTCAACTTACCTTGCTTAAATTTATAAAGAATCTGAACTGTTAGAATCAATTCATAAACATCATTGCACAGATACAGGTGCAAGTGAGAGAGAGAGAGTTAAATGAGAGTAAGCATCATGTTTATGTAATATAGCTTCTCAGCGGGACAGCCATGAAGAAAGAAAACAAAAAAAAAAAGCAAATGAGAAGCCTACCACACTGAGACATTTTGATTCTACAAAATAACCTAGTGAGCTTCACAGTGTGCTGCACGCAGCATGAAAATCTAACATCAAATGAAGAATAAAAAGCAATTTTTGTCTATTACATATGAACAAAGGCAGAGGACACATGCCACCCACACTCCATTATTTAAAACTTAAGCCAATATTTTTGTTCATATTCAAGAAAAACACTAGCCATACAAATATCCCTCACATATGACAACTCAAAACCTGATAGAGTTTGAATTCAGTTTCTTACCCAGGAGCTTTGCAATGATGTAAACTGCCTGTCCCCACAGGAAAAACTTTCCATCACGTCCATTGTTACTAGGAAATCGCTTCTGACTGCCAGGGTTTTTCTTTTCCAGATCAACAAAATCAGCTGGCACATAATAATATTTGGGTACAACAGGACACCCTATGGAGTTGTAAAATTAATACTTTAAGTAAATATATGACATTCCATTTCATTATGTGACTATTTCCCTAATAAAATGAAATGGGTTGAAAAGAAGAAAAAACTGATCCTGAATCACCACTCATTGTTATCTCTCAAAACCACCATTAGTGTAATAAACCAAGGGCTATACCAAATAGTACTTGAGTGAGGAGGAATAACAGCACAAACTATGAAATTTACAGTTATACCAGCATAATTTTTCCAAATAATAAAATGATTGTCACAATACCTTCAGAGGTATGTTGAAGCAAAGGTTCGAGAAGATCCTGATACTCCTTTACTTGAGAAGAATTTCCTCTAAAAACTCCTAAAAATAACAAAAATTAATTCATTTAATGGATGGGGAAACTGCTCTGTGAACTCAATGTTCGTAACAGTGAAAATGAACATACAAACAAAAAATGTGAACATGTGAACAAAACTGGGTTGTTTACGGACTATGATCTCTCCCTTCTTATTTAATGGAGCTGTGTCCCACTCTTACAGAGGTAACCCAATTCAGTTATCAGGAGTTGCCTAGATACTCAGTACTCTAGTATACATTTGCTCAAAAAAAATACTCTTCGCATATGTAGGATGGACAAAAAGGCTTTCAACAGAACCAATATTTACAGTGTAGGAGCTTGAGTTTTATCTATCTTTATTTTAATTACATTTAACTGTAATTTACTCCTTTCATGTCTTTGTGTCTTTGCAGGTTTGTAAGTCTCTCTGTAACTCTGCATGTACTTAACATAACTTACAAGTTTTTAAACAATAAAATGGACAATCTTGTTTACTTCGTTTTTTTCAGTTTATTCTACAATCACCAGTTTTGTTTTACAACCACGAAGTACTGTAAAATCTTTGCAAAAATGTTGCTGTACTTTGTTTCTTATGCACAATTTTAATGTGTCTATTGAGCTTAGATAATTTCATAGCTGCATGACTTTAATACCACAGCTTCACAAAAAATTCAGAACAGTTTTTGCATATTTAAACCATTTTTTGTCTGTAAGTGTTATAGCAAAGAGCATACCAAGCCTTATTGCCTTCAGAAACCCAGAATGTTTCAACCTACTCATGACAATACACTTATAAAAGGAAAAAGCACAGCTTAGTGTCTAATCTAAACACATATGCACATAGTATCTACTAATGAAATTTCCTATTTCATGAAATTATGATAAACAAAAAATCAGGGCAATATTTGTGAGGTGTGTAATTTGTTTTTTTTTTTCTTTATAAGAAAAAGATGCGAAAACTATTTCTTTATTTTACTGCTAATAGGAAAAGATTTTCTTTTTTTTTTTGTTCTTTCCAAACCACAAGTGGGCAGCCTAAAATATCAGTGCTTCTCTCCTGGATTTTGGTATCATTCCTAATTATACGTTCAAAAATACGTTCGTGATGGTCATAGAAGAGAGCAGAGAGCAGATTTCAGTGCACCAAGTTTACTTGAAAAATATTTCACACTCTGAAGAAAAAATACTAAATGTTATAAACTGCAGCCAGAATCTCATCCATTTACAAAGCAGGATAACTGTAACCCTTACTCATTTTCTTATTCAGACTTTATGTGAATTTGGCTTCCATCTTGAAATCTCCCCATTAACATTTCTGGTATGTCTCTTAATGTCAACACAAGGTTTGTAGGTAGTGGTAATATCTTTATTAGAAAAGCTGGCTACATGGAAAAGTTAGGCCTGGAAGCACAGGCCTTTCAAAGAACAACTTGATCAATAGTGTCCTTATGTCCTTCTTTCTTCTCTTCTAAATTGTTTCACTTGCCAGAGAACATTCAACTTGAAAAGGTCTGCTGCAACATCCAGTTTATCAATATACTCTTTCTCAGCAGCAATAATTCCACTGCTCTTATGTTCTGTGAGATTCTGACAATTATGCAAGGCTTTAAGACTTGAAAGTCAATGCAACAGTTAGTGGCACTGCTGCAAACATCAGAAAAGCACATATTGAATTGCATTTTAAAAGCAGAGTTCACTTTAAAAATGCTGAAATACGTGGTGGGGGGGTGGAGTGGGGAGGTATTTTTTCCATCCTGAAGCAAAACTCTGAGTGACATACTTATCACTGAATTAGGGTTTATTCTTCCAGGACAGGAAAATTGTTTTATATTTTTCCTTTTTATGACCCATCTCTACAATGCCTTTATAGAGGAAGAATGTAAAGCCATACTTACCATCAATTATCATGAAAATAAAAAACAGAGGGAATTCACACTCAATGCCATCAAAAAGCTAAAAAGGATTAAAACGAAACATTTCAAAATTTAGGTTTAAAAAAATGCATTTGCAAATCTTACTGAACCTTTTCAAAGCAACAAGAAACAAACATCAATGTGAAAATACTTTAGTACACAAGCTCTGCCTTTAGTTTACAATTTTTGCCGTACTAAAAGCAGTTTCACTGTGCCTTCACAAATGCTACAGCTTGTTTTTAAACAGAATAGTTTTATCATCTACATTTTTATCTCCCCAAAGAAACTGGGATTTTTTTTTCCATTTATGCAACCTTTACTGATAAATACTGTGGTCAAAAGCAAAAATCTTTTCTATTCACTCAGATTATAGTCAGCTGTGAAATAAAATAATAAATAACTTTCCTATTTGTTATGTGAAATCAACTGTGCCCTAAATGTAAATGGAAGCATATGCATTTACAAAACAAATTAACAACTAACTTGCTGATTTAGCAATCTTTCAAGACTGCACAAAAGCCATCTCATTCATCAGAAGCAATTAAGAATCACTGCGGAATTCAATATTCTGAAAACTGGTTTTGCTTGTTTTTATGCTTTTTATTTTTTTTTCTTAAGCTTAAGGACTACCTAAATATTTTAGAAAACCTTATATAGGCCGTGTATTTCTTTACCTTAATTTCTGCTGGTTTATAATAGCGCCGTGTTTTGTCCTCCAGTGCTGTTCTGTATCCATCCCTCAGAAACCTTTTAAACCCATATTTTCCTTTCAGTTTTCTAACAACTTTGTCTAGTGTTTGACTGAGCAAAGCCTCATCATCCAAAGCAAATGCAGGATAACTAAGACAAGGCAGAAGAGCTGCATCAGTATTCTATAGAAGGAAAGAGTAAAATAAGACATTCATTAAATCTCTGAAATCATTTGATATACATAAAGAGACTGTGTGAAATTATCGTGAATTAAATGCACAAGAAAAACTATTAACTAGTACATCACCACTACAGGACTGCTTACAGAAACACAAAAATCTTAAATTCTAATTCTGACATGACATGGCATTTTTTCCCGCTTTTTTCTTTTTGCTGATACGGCTAAGGAACACTCAGTTCAATTATACATTCGTGCCAAAATCAATGAGGCCAACCCATAAGTATAAATAAATAAATAAATAGGATTCTAAGATTGCTTCTACAGCATTCTAAGTAAAGTAATTTATCAATCCAGTTTCTGCTGGAATATTTCAAATCTCTAACAAGTAATAAATAGCAAAAGACATCCAAAAGAATGCTAGTCTATAAAGAAGTAGCTGACAGTGCCTTTTATTTTAATTATCCAGTGTTATATTTCTATTATAACTCTTCTATAAAATGAGTACACTATTAATGTTGGAGACTAACAGTCTGTTTCATGTGCAAAATACTATCAGGTCCCGTAACAAACAAAAACACATCAACACTCTGCTATCAATCATTTTAATTTACTGACTTTCAGAAATTAAAATTACCTTTCGAAGTTAACACTAACATAGAAAATCTTTTTGATAAATCTGTATGTATGTTGCTTAAATTTACTTGCTGATAAATACTTATTTGTAATAATAGTTTTATAATGAGAAGAAATCTTCTATATTTTTCAATTTATAAAGAGCCTTTTTTTCCTAGATATAACAAATTAAACCTGAAAGAAATATAATGTTTAAAAAGTAAAGACACTGAGTTTATTATGGAAATGATTACAGAACTCAGTGATTAGGCCAACTCCATCACCGGAAAGACTGCAAACTCCACTTAATTTATTGCATTCTGACCTAATATTTTATGCCATGGTAATACCATTTCAGAGAAGCACCCATAGCACGGTGACATTTAAGAAGCAAAAAAATCTAAAGTCTTCCCAACAAATTCCTGTTATTAATAAACAGAATATAACAGCTATCACGAAGCTAACAATTATGTTCATAGCAATTTACTTTCTTCACACTGTTGAGGTGAATTCCATTTAACTACTTACATGAGACCTTGACTCCCTGGGTAGCAAAGAACACAGAGTCTGCCTGTTACGGTTATGGGCATCAAAATCCACAAATATGACAGACCAAGAGCAGCCCTGTAAATAAAACACAAAATTAATATAAAGGCAAGGGAAGATAAAACAGGATTGCCCGGTGAAACTAACTGAAAGTAACTTTGTTTTATTTAGGTTAATCTGTAAAAGTCTGGGAGCTGACAACTTTAACAAGAAAAAGAATCACAACACAAGTTGAATCCATTTTAAACTTAAGTACAGGTAAAAGATTTTTTTAAAAGTGAGAGAATTTCAGATAATAAAAACTTTAAGTTTTTTTTTTTTTTTTGTCTACTAGCAATTACGAATGTAACACTCATTCAAGCTATAAGCTCTTCCATTATTTCTTGTACAGCAGGGAATGGTGACTGCATTAAGAACAAAAAAGAAAAACCACAGTAGTTGCTTCACTCTCTGTCTGTAGCAACTGTTCCAAGTGGTAATGCTGAATATTTTATTACAAGATAGAAACAAATACTTGGATATTCATCAAAGGTATCACTTTGAAAAAGGACATCCATAACAAACAAAAAAGTCTTGCTTTTCTGACGTTATATTACACTTCATAATACGCATATCCAACTCACTTCTCAGGAGAAATTCAGGAGAAATTAAACATTTAGTAAAAAGTACATGAAGGATGGCGATGCTGATCTTTTCATAAAATTGGATAGTATCTTTTACGTGAAGACCATTTTTCCAGATTCTCTTACAGGGCTTTAAGAAGAACAAAGTCTTGAAAGCCTGAAAGTTTTCTCAGCAAGAAACTCAACTGCAGTTTTAAATAGCTGGCATGCATTTAGACAGTCTATTTTCATTGTTTTCCTACAGCTTTATATGAAATTTAACCTCAAAATATCCAATATATGACAGGCAAACATATTTTATATATAAGAACAAATTATTTTATTTTTATTCTCATCACAGACTGAATAAAAAGACCTTTCCGGCTCCAGTCATTAAGTCTTTCTAAAAGCCAGGCTACCCCTAAGTACTACCCACTTGTCTCTAATATAGAGTCTAATACAGAAAACTAATATAGAAAAAAATAGCTCGCACAAATAACTGAAATTACTATAACAAGATCAAATTTGAAACAATGATCATTTTCAAGTGGCCATTTCCCGTGTGCAAATGCTCCCACTAAAGCAGGAGGAGAGAAAAGGTTTCCTATGCCACCATTCTTGCTATGCTGTTGACCAAGATCTGGTCTTTAAAGAAGAAACTGAGGATGCCGCCAGAAAATACTTTTTTGAAGACCTGTCACAGAGGAATTCACTACAGCTACGACTTCCAACTCTCAGACCATTCACTTTGGGGGAACAAAGCATTCTGAAGAAGTCAGAAGCGAAATTTTCAGTCAGCAGACATATCATCTACGGAAGAATTTAGGACACTGATGTAGTTTTGAATTTTGAAAGCCATTGCTCTAGGAAGATCAATATTATCAACATCTACTGCTTGGCAAATCTCATTTTCCCATAACGTTCTTTAATTTTACACTATATGAGCCAGTTGGCTTTTTGACACTTCCTGAAGCACTCAGAAAAAAATTCCATAGCTGAGACATTGTTTAATCTTTAAACATAAGCCACATTTTAAAGGGGAGAGCAGCAGGCAGTTTCTTGGAAACCCTATAATTACCAGTAAAAAAAATCCAGTTCACAAATGAACAGGTTATGCAGCTAAAACAGAATTCTTGCAGTACACTTGGGAATTCTCAGCTCATTAGCACTAAAATTTACTCCAATCTACCTCTGGATGATGATTCATTTAAGAATGATGTATTAATACAAACTAAAACCAGAAGTTTGGGTTAACCATTTTATGCCCATAAAATTTAAAATAAGAAGTTTTGGTATTTTTAGTAGCAATGATTCCAAAGTACTTGGTAAAACTGAACTGAAACACAGCTGCTCCCTTTTATAATTCTTCCATAGCCAATTCCCACCAGCATCAGCAGAAGTTATAATGGTACATGGATATCAGGATTGATCTATGATCAATTCACTACTAAGGGTTATAATAGAATTCTACTACTAAAGTAATATATATTAACCACTTCATAAAGATCTAAAACTCTTGTTTCAGAGATACACAGTACACTGGGGGAAAATTAAGTTTAGCATGGGATATTAAAATGAACTAAATTAAGAGCCAAGTGCAGTCCTAATTGAAAAAGATTATTAATCACTGTACTAATTATTTTTAACTTGTTTTTAAGGTTATATAATCTGTTGTACCTGAAATTGAGACTAAGATCGATCTTAACTTCTAAATAGTTACTCAGTGCATTGACATCACAGTTGCAGTAACCTTTAGAGTAACACAAATACCAGGAGGATTGTGTGAAAACCCAAAAGCAAAAAAGGGAATGGGAATTCTTGATAAATGTCAGACGGTTGTTATCACTGTCAGGACAATGGCCGAGATGCAGACAACGGCAGGGGTACTTTTATGAAGCAGCCCTTGGTCCCCTGCCCTGCCCTCAGGCTCCCCATCTCTATGCCAGTCCCTTTGCCCATCTGGTTTCAGTGCATCCAGTTTCATGCACATCCTTGCCACCATGCTCAACATCTGAAACTTCTTCCCTGAAGCGCCGAGCTGGACTATGTAATATTTCTGTTCCATGAGGGCCAGTCACCTAAATATGCAGCTCATAATGAGCGCATCTATCAACTCTTCTATTTAGCAGCAGTTTGGAACCCAGCAGCTACCAGCAGCAGTCACAGGAACTTTGGGATAATCAATTATTATTTTCTTCAGAGCATCTGCACATGTTCAGTATATTTAACACATTTGATTTAAGTGCAAGTTAAGGAAGACCAAGCACAGACAGTACTGAGGCAATATATCTCTCAAAATTTTTATTAATGTGAATTTGTGTGATTTCTTAATTTTTTCTTCAATCTTTCTTTTTCATCATTTCTTAATGATGATTTTGTGGGTTGCACTAGTGCAGGTGCAGACAAAATCCTCTTGAGGTGCTCAGCAGGATTTCTCAAAAGAAACTGGAGCACAGCTGGAGATGAGCACAAAGACTGACTCTGCTGCAGCATGACTTAAGGTCAAAATGATTTCTGGTATGTAAAATCTCTTGGAAATAAACTTCTAAAGCATTTAAACTGGTTTTGATTCAGCAGTTTATTCTGCCATTTCAGAACTTAGTAAAATATCATTTTCAAAGTAACACTCATAGGGGTCGTGTAAGATTAATTTTGGGGTTGCCAAGGCACATTTATGCTGTGGAAGCCAAGAGCAAACTTCCTACTGTTTTTAACAGTACAAGACTGAGCACACAAATCAGCTTACAAAACACTTCCCCTTTTTCTTTAGGAGGAAATGTTAATATAGCAAGCAAGCTTCATTAATCTAGACTAAAATATGGACTAAGCTTTTCAATTTACTTGTAGTTTCTAGAAAGATGCTTACAATGAAACACATTATTATTATAAGTCATGTCTGAAAAGTAATAAATATTTTGCACTGCATTTCATCAGTAAATATAACACAGCTATATGTCCACACACTCTGCACAACTGCAAAATTTCTGCAAAAGAGCAAACAATATATAAGCCTTATATTTTATTTTTCAGTTAAAGATTAAAGAGCTCTGAATTAATTCCACAGAAATAGTAACTAGTACTTTATATGACTACTCTGATCCATTCATTATATTTTACTTATCAGAAAATGAAAACACAAATAACCAAGCATTTTTAATCAAATCATATGGAAGAAAACTTAGAGTATAATTTTGAACTCTCATTCACACATTTATCATAAAGGTTTATTGTATATGGTAGGTCATACAGAAAGCCCTTCATCATTCTTGTTTGCTGGTTTTTTTTGGTTGGTTTGTTTGTTTAAATCAGCTTCTCTCCTTCTCTCTTATTTTATTTATGACAAATCAATTAATTTTATCAGGTTTCTTAATGCTGAATATTTGAAACATACAAATATCACAATCTCAGCGTCAGCTCCATCTGAGTTGCAAAAGAGCACCAGTATTACAGAAAAAGAAAAAAGCTGTCCTTGCCATCAAGAATATATGGATTTTTTTTTAAGAATATATATATATATACACACACATATATATAAAAGTAATATCTCAGATCAAGGTCACAATATAAAATTATTAAAACCTATAAAGATCATATACTGCTTCTGAATAACTGCTTGGCTTCAGAAAAAAAAAGCTCAAGTATAAAAATAAGCTACTGATCACATTTTTTTAAATCAAATTTTGGACGCTACTCAGCCCTAGAAGAGGTACTGCAAAACTAGCATGTTTCATCAATTAACATATAGTTTTTATGAAATGTAAGCATTTGGGTATGTGAACAAGGCAGAATGAAAGCCTCCAAGGAGACACTGTAATATGGAAGGCTTCATCAGTGCACACTCAGCTCACTACTTCGTGGCTTGACCAACCTATCCCTCTCTCCAGATAATTTACAGGCAATCGTAACCAGCAGCTTTACGACTATTTCTGCACAGACTTGATGCTGTTGAACTTTCTGTTCAGCTACACTCCTACCTTTTTTTCCCATTCATTAATAATAGTGATAGCTTGACAATGACATACCGCCTCCATTTTTGTACATTCTCTAAACCATCATTTCTTTTATTTTAGCTATACACTACCATGGGTAAAACAGCTGGAAAAAAAAATTCATGTAAAGTTTGAGGGTGTAGAAGGGGAACCCAAGCCACTAAGAAAAGGGTTTCTTTTTTGACTGACTTTACTGCATCAGGAAAGAATCAGGAAATCCAAGCCATGTGAATGAACAGCAAAAGAAAAGATCCTGCCAGTGCGCAACATACTTAAATTTTAAAGTTGATAAAATAGCAGTAGAGTCATGAACATGTAACTTGTTTAAAGTCACACAAAGAGAGAAATAAGGCAAAGTTTGTATGGAGAGGTAATAGTCAACTGGTAGAACTGTAAAAGATGATCTTTTTTGGCACAGAAGCCCTCTTTCAGAAAAAGATGTAATCATTTAATTTTGGGGTTTTAAATGTAAAAAAAAAAAAAAAAAAAAAAAAGGTAATACTTGATAGTGAGGACATTAATGTTATCGGACTTAATTTTTGTACCTGAAACAGGAGCAATCAGTTTGCGATCTAATTTTTTTAAGCTGGAATGGAATGCACTGTGCAAAGTATTTTTAAAATAAGCAGTGATCTATAGCGTAAGCCATTTCTGCTGTGAAATGAGAGAAAGAAAATATATTTATTACCTGATTGCCAAAGAGATTGAAGCCATTAATTGCTTCCAAAGCTGCTTTTGCCAACCCCACAGAGCTGATGAGGAAAAGAAGGATAAAGAATTATCATAATTCAAGACCAGACTAGAATTTAACATATATTCAACAAATCTTTCAGAGCTATGATGAGTATTTTATGCTTACTCTGTGTTAATAAAATGATGATGCAGCAAGGTGTTTTTTTGTTTTATTTTGTTTTGAATCCTTTTGAGTATTTTGCTTTGTCTCCAAATGTCAGAGACCATCTGGAAAAAAGTGCTTCTGCTCGCACCTTGCTACTGGACATCTGGCATTATGTTTTCAAGGTCTTGCTAATAGTGTATTAACAGACTAATTAATTGTGCTGTGTACTTCTGTAGCACAAATTCTGTAGTCAGTTCTCAAGCATTAAACTTTAAGAGACTGATTTCTGGCCAGTTTTCAATATAATAAAAAAGCATGAATCTAGATTCAAAAAAGAAGGATTTTCTGATGTCAACCTTATAAGTCTCTTACTTCACTAACTCCATGACTAGCATCTACAGTGAGAAAACGCTCCCAACAAGCTTTTAAATTAGCAAGTTCATGTTGTAAAATGAAAAAAGCACTAGCCATATATACTAAAATCACTAATCAGTATATACTAAAAATTTAGCTGTTAACTTATATGCTGTAGTACACAGAAAATATGTGCTAGAAGACTAAAAATTGTTTCACTGAAAGTCTAAGACTACATTTTTTAATGAAGCAGCCTTTTAAAAAGACTAAAAATTGTTTCACATTTTTTAATGAAGCAGCCTTTTAAAAATTAAAAGGAGGATCAACATTCTCTCTCAACACACACATTTTTTAAAGAAAAAATCCAAAAATAAGCTAATAGAAAGCTATATACATTTGACAGATTTATATGGAATTTGAGGTATATTCTTTTAAATAATATACAGTTACAGTTAGACTAACTTCAAATATGTCCACTCTACTGCAATAATAATGAGCTAAAGCATTAACATGAAATGTTTAGTTTTTGTACATGCACTCCAAAATTCCAGGTGTTAAGCTCACAGGGCACAAAAAAGCAAACTATTAAACTAGTTAATGTCCCACAGTGCTAGTGTTTTAAAAAGTAACACACAATGCTACCAGTTTTCTGATGGTTTACTATAAAATAAGGGCATTCTAATTACAAAAACCACTTCAGACTGACTGCTTACTAAGTGGCCTCACAAAACTATGGGAACTAGACAAACTAGCTAATAAAGTGAATACCTGTTACAGTCTCTTAGATTGACCGGTAATACAGACTTCTATTATCAAAATGAAGCTGGATATAATTCCTCCTACTTTATTCATGAAACTAAAAACCTAAGTTATGCCTTTGTCTCTCCTCTTAGCTGCCTATGGCCAGCATATCTTCATCTCTCTGCTACATTTCTATATATAATCACAACAGCAATTTATTGACGTTGTTGCTCTATGTGTACCCTAAATGCCTGCCCCAGCTTCAAACTTCTCCTTTAAAATCAAGTTTCATCTTTCTGCTAAACTCTCAAATCCATTACATAGCAGCTTATCTTCCAAGCAGCTTACAATTAAATTAGGATATTTTTACTCAAAAAAGGATGATAAAAGAGACAACAAAAAATGAGGAGAGCAGAACAACAGGAAAGTGGTGAAATATAGATGTCTACCTGGTTAATTTTTTAAAAGTTATCAGAGCTGTGGAAATATGGTAAAAGATAGGAAAAGAAATGAAAGTAGAATGAAGCAGGCTGACATGACAAGAGATTGAGACAGAGTTTAAAAAAAAGACCATAAGGGTAAATTGAAGTGACAGAACAGAAGTATAGGGTTATATATCACCACTGAAGGAAGAAAGTCTTCAGCCTTAGCAAGATAAAAATCAGTGGAAATAAGAATTGAAAGTTTTATCTTCCTATAAAGTCTTTCCATATAACAGAGAGAAAGTTGACACCACTGCCCTCATGTAACAGAATCATTTAGATGCAGCCACTGTGCAACTGGGCGGAATAAACATGAAAAAAAAACAAACTAAAAAAAGTACGAACTCTAATTAACAGCTGTACTGCTATATACAGATGGTCAAAAAGCATAAAGTATAAGATCTGGGAAAATCTAGGGAAAACAGAAGATACAACTGATGTAACTGAATTCTGGTTCTGATTTCTTTGTTAGTACAGCTATTTCTCTTTAAAAGCTGCAAACAGGGGCTATGTATTAACTTCTTATGCTCACAGTCAGATATTTTAATGGCAAAAATGAAAAATTACTGAGAACCACTAGAGAAGTTGTAGTTGCACAACAGCAGTCACCACTGATAGCCAGATAAAACAAAACTACCTTATCGAGAAAATCATGACTAGCCCAAATACTATTTAAATACTCCTTTAAGAAAGGATATAAACCTTGGCTGAAAATGACATTTAGTCCAGTTTCAACTCTCACTTGAATCAGTCTTGGCTGTAGCCTTGCTTCAAGTCATCTAAAGAAGTTCCAAAAACCTCTAAAAATGCAAGTTCCATATTTTTTTCTGAGAAAATTCTCTGGGGTCTACCTTCCTCATGTGTATTTTGAACCTCTCCAGGTGCAATCTCTAGATGTTACCCTCATGTATCACTGTACGTGCAGAACTTTGCACTTCCTCTTGACCTGCTACTAGCTGAATCCTCATTCCTCCAGGTCCCTCAAATCAGGCACACAAATTTCAGAATCATGCATCTGCAACTGCACATAATTATGGGAATTTGGATACTCAAGTAGCTAAGCATCTATCTTCAGCATGCACTTGATAATGAAATTATAATTCAAATTTTCCAAAAATACATCTGGTAATCCTTAGAGAACCCTAATTTAGTAACTTACATGAGCTCCTACTTTCACACCAGGTATTTCTTACTCAAATCACATTTAATTACTTTGACTGAAAGGTTCTCTCACATACCTTGAATGCAGCTCTGGGCTGCCATTGTTGTATTTATTTCCTCTTTCCCAGACACCAAAGTCAGGTACACGATAGGATCTTTCCACACAAAACACAAGATTTTGAATGAAGGACACCTAGGAGGAAGAACGAAAACTCACTGAAGGAAAATTAAAGCATAATTTCTTCTACTCACATCTTCAGAAAGATGCTTTTTGCAGCTGTCAGAATTGTGATTTCCATCTGCAATTGTTTTCAGAGTATTTTGCTCCCAAGTTCAGACATTCTGTTGGCATTTTATTTCATATGTCTTTGCCACAGTTTCACAATCGGGTCATCATAGTACTCGTACATTAAATCTTTTCAGAGCTACCTGCCACTTTCAAGGAAACAGAAGGTCTCACTCTTTACACATGTCCAGTACTATTCTTTCCTATAATTTAGTTTTTAGTTGTATTAAAATGACCTTTGTTTGAATGTGCCTTCAATATCCAATGATTCAAGGTGGATTCTCCTACTTCTATCCTTAACTGAAATTTAAAAGTATTAGCTAGGTGAAGCAGCAAAGCATACCACACAAAAAGTGATCAGCATGCTTATATATTTCTACCTGCGATGGCACTGAAAACATTTGCGGTGGGGATGTCAGTTACAGATATTTTACAAGACTAAATAAGGAGCTCCAGATAGCATATTTGCAGAAAAAGGAAGCATTTAAGGAGGCAAAGACAAAATAAAAAAAAAATGTTGCCAAATGAAATCTTCACAAAACAATCATTCACATCACAGATATGTAAATGCAACAAACAAGCTGGTACCAAACATTCTTACAGAAATTATGGATTGCCTGTGTTAAGCTTATTTATCCAGATCTCAAGTATGTATACAGCAAGGTGTAATAAGAAATATGCATACAGCATGGATGTTAGATACCACAATCAAGTTCATTCATTTACATAATCATATGCTGCTCTCTTTGCAACGGATGTAAAGATGGAATTAAATTAATTTTTCAACTGCAAACAGATGGAACTATGAGGATAACTCATTGACAGTTGCCGCCTGACAATAAGCAACCTTGTATACAATGATTTCCTCCCCCCTGAGCCCGGGTCCATGTACAGACACATGTGGACAGCTTGCCAAACATCAGCCATCTGTCAGCAGCTTCCACTGTACTAGCACTGGTTCAAATTTCACTCTCTAGGAAAGGAGAGCCACTGAAGTCATGCAATTCAAAACAGGAACTTCAAAACTGAAGGCATTTCAGAACAGGTTAAGACAAAACTGAAGGCATTTCAGAACAGGTTTCAAAAAAAAAAAAACACACATGCATTCCCACAAAAGGATACTATGGCAATCAGTGAAGTCTTATGTGTTATGCACTGACTACTATTGCCTAGACCACTAGTTAGGAACAACTGACAGTTAGGAACAACTTTTTCCGAAGGACTTCAACTGACAGTGCCCACTGCAGAACTCTCCTGCCATTGATGCTCTCTTCATCATTCCCTAAAACTTTAGGGTCAAGCAGTTAAGCGGAATATGCCTTATGGCTTTTTCAGTTCTGCCATGCCCTTAGATATGTTTTAATAATACACTGAAAAAGAGGGTACTCAAGCTGGATACATGAAAGTACTCAGTCCTAGCAGAGAATTTTGGCTATATATAATGACTTCCATTTCTTCTTTAAACAGCTCTACATATTTCTCCTAATGGAGTATTTGAGCGAACAAATCAATCCATTAAAGGTCAGCTGTCTCCTGTGTAAGGACCTGGGGCTGAGATTTCATTCACCCTCTTTCTTGGGCCAATAAATCTGGAGGGACAAGCAGCATCTTGTAAGTGTCTGCAGAGGAAACTGAGCAGATTTAAAAGCTAATTCAAGCAACAGAAAAGATTCTTGATCTTATCTACTGGCAACTCCAGATTTTGAAAAATGCAAAGAATCACATGCATTATAACAGCTGCTTCCTGCTTTGGAGCAAAACCCTTAGTGTTTTGATAGTATTTTATTGCTCTTAATATACAAACCTCTCCTTCATCACAACCATTTTCAGCAGTCATTTACTGTTGACTACCTCGTATTTTAAGAAACAAGAATATACTGTTTCCCTGAGAATTGAAGATCCATCTATTTTTCTTGTGTGTTTAGCAAAAATAACAGTTTTAATAACAGAATTTCTATTGTTCTTTGCAACAAACTTTCCAAGGCAACTCAGCAGCAACTATTCAATAGATAAGAGTAAATTCAAACAAAACAAAATTATGAAAATTGAACAAAAGTCTGTGCTTCTTTTCCAGTCATAAAACTTACCCTAATTTTAGAACAAGACAGCAGACTTGCTATCAGACGTTTCTTTAGTTGGCTTATTTTCAAAAAAGGCTATCCTAGCTATTACTGTATTTTTGAAATAGTTAACAAACTTACAAGACACATGTTAGCATGCCAGAAAACTGCTATATTGCAAAAAACAATGTGACAGAATTTTCTAATACCAATAGATTCACATGTATTTGAAGAAAGTCCTTCAGCTTTCCAGAAAATAAACATTCTTTATTCATACTGATGAAATTCCACAGGACAGTATGTATTGACTGACAGTTTTGAAATAAGGTGAAAATTCAGAATAGCAGAACTAAAAGTTAACCTTTAAAATCTTGATCT
This sequence comes from Tinamus guttatus, assembly GCF_000705375.1. The sequence continues at coordinate 558,771 of NW_010589810.1, forward strand.
TGTACCTTTCAGATATAGCAGAAAATTGGAAACATTTTCAATGTCATGTTAAGTTTGCTCTTCACGTATCTAACACTTTATTACCTATTCATTTATTTCACTATTCATCTCCATTCCATTTATCTTTACTGATTGCCATTAAAAAGTGGAGAACATTTCCAGCATATTTCTAGAAAAAAATCATTTTAGAGTTAGTAATTAAATAAAACCAAGAAAAAAAAAAGACACCTCAATAATGCATGAGTTTTAACATCAGAAATCAATTAGTACCTCATCTGTGTTGTAGATTATCTGCAATCCCGAAGAGATCATCTCAACCAAGTAGAGAAGAAATAATGACACAGCATTTATCTGAAGTAATTAAAGGAAGCTATAATTAAATTTAAGCTTATTAGAGTCAAATAAACAGATAAGTTAAATGTAAAGTTACTCAGTAATAAAGATGGTCTCACAATAACAGCGAGTTAGTTTTTTGTTGTTGTTGTTGTTTTGTTTTTTCCAGAAACGTCATCCTGCTATAATAATAACCCAGATGCAGTGATGCGGAAAGAATTGATAGGAAGTACTACAAGCGCACGTTCCTTCCACAACTCCTTCTACAGTATCAATCTTTAAATTACTTCAAACAAAGATATTAAAGTGATTTTGCTTCAGAATATTGTATTGACCCATACAAAATCTCTTTAGTCACAAGCTAAAGTGTAGCTTGTGTAGTATCTTAGTTACAAAAGCAGTGAAAGGCAAATTAACAGCTGGACAAACATGTTGGCCATGTACCTTGAATTTTTACTACAAATTAAAATTGCTCAGACTTCCAGAAAATTAAGCTGGATGCATAACTAAGAAACAGTTTCCACTACAAAATTACACTGAATCTTTCACTTCACTGACTGTATTGGCCAGTATTCTGAACAAGTGACAGTCACTTGTTTTGGATAAAGGAAAAGTAACATTAAAATAAACAAACACCTCCTCACAGCTATTTCAGCATCTTCTGAACCAGGATGTGCTACACAGTCAGTTTTAGAAGTCTGTCCTTTTCACTAAAAGATATCAAAGGAATCTCAATTTGTCAAGTTTTACACACACACATGCACGCTTTACCTGAAGATGACCATATTCCTCATGAGAGAAGACCTCATCTCCAGTCTGTGCACTGAAAACAGAATGAAGACATTCAGATGGCTTGGGGTCTTGCTTAAATCGCTGAACCTAAAGATGAATTAAGGCAAAACATAAAACCAGATTCGATAATTCAAATGTATTTGGCAACCACAAATTTACTATATAATTCAGATTTTGGAAAATTTCCTGATATAAGCATCAACCTACATGAAACTTAAAAACAAAAGTTCCTAATATTTATCCAAACGTGTATTTTATATGCACATAAAGAACAGAAATATTGAGCCAATCTCTTTTTTTTCTTGGTGAGAAACAAACAAAAAAACACCCATAGATATTTAGTCACCCTCATCTTCTGGCACTATTACTTAATCAAAACATCAGCAATGTTAATGATCATCAGTATCCTTCAGGCAGCAGTTACATTTGTTTAACTATCAATGCCAGTGCATTGTCCAAATTTCATGAGGTTTTCACTGCTGCTCTTATCTTCATAGGATATCTTTCCCCAACAATGAATCATACATAGCATAGTACATGCCCCAGGTGCAAGGCAGTAAGAGAATCCTATTTTGTGGAATTATAATGACTAGTCAATGAACATATTCAACGTATTTTGGATTACAACTCATATGTTCGGTAGCAGTAGAATGAAGCACCTGCATTTTTTGGCACAGAATCATCTATTCGAGTCACATGTCAGTATTTTAGCTTTTTTTTTCAGTGAAATAAATTATACATCTTCCTTCTACATAGGTCAGCCCATATACTGCCTCTAAGAATAGAGTCCAATTTGAATCACATCTGTTAGGTACCTCAGATTGCTTATTACTGCGCCACAGGAAGAGACAAGCATTTATAGTAATCAAGGTGAAAAATGGCAATCAATATATCAACAGTATGACATCTGTGTTAATTTAATGCTTATTATTCATATCAGTGCTGAATATCCTTAAAACAAACCACTGCATGTCAAAGAGAAAAGCAGCAGCTCCACTGTAACAAGACCAATTTAGGTCAAGATATGAGACTATGAAGAAACAGACTAAGACAATGGAGAAATATTTTGGCATTAACAGCACTGGCAATACACCAAATTTGCTTACTATTCTTGATACCATATGCCTACAAAAATATCTTTTGAGTTTATGTGCCCAAAGTGACAGGAACTGTGTGGCAACATGAAAATGATTTTTAAAACACAAAAAACTTCATGTCTTATTAAAATAATCACACGGAATATAGATAGCTAACTATTTGCAGAATTACTGCTAACCGCTGTGCAAAACTAATGCACCATATCTGAATTTTGATAAGGAAAAGACAAATGAAAATAATAATTAAATGAGCTACTCAGACTACACATTACAAGTTAGATTAGACTCCAAAACCTATCCAGTGCAGTAATCTGAAGATGTTTTAGGTCATGATAACTACCAACACTGGTAGTATATTTTTCATGATGAAAAGATTCCAAAACTCTTGGAATGCACTTTCACTGATTTAAAGAGATCTTTGTTGAAAACAATCAGCAGCACTAGGCATGGGAAGGTAAAATACAGGTTTGTTATACATATCATCCCACTGATTTACTAACAAAATCTACCCTTATGTAACATCTGACATTTAATATATTTATTTCCTGATGTTGTACTTTCATAATATACTATACTTGCTAATAAAGACTACAATTCAGTCATTCCTCAGCAAACTATAGAGGGCATGTCCACAAGAATATTTTCTTTTCTTCTTTCACTTTATTTTATACTTTCTCCTAGTGCTTTATATGAAGAAAGAAACAACAACAGCACTTAAGTCTCTTGGAGCTTTGCTCCAAAGAGCAGCATTAGAAAAAGAGGCCTTTCTGTTGTATTCCACATCTACAGGCTTTCCCTAAGCCCTGATTCTTATCTGAATCTACAAAGAAATTTATCAGTACAGAAAAAAATAAGGAGATTTTGCCCAGAGGCTTTATCTCTTACTCAGTTTTGCACAGAGGTATATGAACTGAAAGCAGTTCCTTTATACCATACTTCTATTATTCCCTGAGATTTGTACATGTAAAAATACATAGGGCAAAAGGACCACAGAAAATTGCACTGCTACTCCCTCCAACTGCAGTTCTTAACAGGGCTAAGAACGTAATCTTGGAACCAAAAGAGAAAATAAATAAATAAAGGAACACCTCTACTGCTGTGATGCATGCACATCTTCCAGAAAGCTCTCGCGAGAGAATGCAAGATTGCCCCAAAGGATTGTCTAAGGTTGACAACCTAACATTCTAATTTACACAACATGAAACACAGGTAGTCATCAAACAAAACAAAGCTGACAGTGTACAAAATTTTGCCAAATATCAAGAGTAAAAAGGGAAAAGCTTTTACCTTCCTTCCCTCCCCTGATACTTTCAATTTTACACTCTCATAAGCTGTTATAGTTCAAGCTAGACATTTCAGTACGTGAATTTTAAAATAAGTTCAACTCTCCTGCATCCTCAGATAAAAGTATCTGATGAGATAAAGAAAACATCTCATGCTTAGATAAAATAAATTCAGCATCCTTCCTTTAAACATTAAGAAGGACAGATTGATGTTTAAATGTGATAAATAATTGCAGAACTAACCCCAAGTAAGTTTGAAGTATGCCCTGCAGTTTATTAATTTTGCAAAAGGCTTTATGCCTTTCATACCTTAAAGAATACTGGAACCTGATAAAAATGAAGCAGCAGTTCTTAGCTAAGCCATACTGTAATATTACATTCCCCTATTATATTTTATCTATATTTAGAAGAAGTTAGTTTTTACAGTTTTAATTAATTCTTTAGAATTAAGTGAGTGCTTGTGTCCACTCTACAGTGTTTTACCTTATCAGCCTGACGCATATAGCAGTAGAGAATTCCTCTCATACATTTTATAGCAGAATGCTCCAGTTCATGTGTCCTTCCCTTGTCATCATCAATACGCCTGGGTAAGAGAGATAACTCGTAAAACAAATTGGAAATGCATTAGAAAAAGAAGTAAAGGTCACATTAGTGCTTTGGAATATTAAGTATTTAACTAACAGTATTAAATAGTGGTACCCACATCCATACCAATGTATTTATAGCCCTACCCAAATTTCTTTGATTAAAAAAGATTCTCAGTTTATGTTGCAACTTGCCCAAACATTACTGTTTCAAAAATTTTTAAAAGGGAAAAAAGCCTTGAAGCTCTTGTAACACAGCAAGCCATTCTATTTTGCTCCTAAAGAGATCCAAAATATGAAGATATTTTCTCTTTAGCTCTAGAAAATATCTACCATTCAAAAATCAAGCATACTTTCCTGATGTTTATAGCTGTGCACACAACAGTCTGAATGATATTTACTGTGCATATTCAAAAACACATTTTTCACACCTCAATATTTTCACACCATGAAATTAAACAATATTCACAGCCATTACATTACTACATTCATATTAAAATAATTTTGGTTTAGGCATTGCTTTTAAGAATAATATTTATATATATAGTGGGTAAACAATCCTGATGATTTCATTCATGCAAAACACTCCCCAAACATGTTATAAATTTATACTGAATTGAAAATAAAACTAAATTGAAAAAAAGCTAGCAATAACTTTTATTAAAAATCATAGCACATGAAAAAAAAAGCAGTCATACTAAAGAGTTCTAGAAAAGAACCACCCAACCACTGATTATGTTAAGAGATGCTAATACCCCATGGGCTTAGCACAACAGTTTTATTACATAATTACAACAAATACAAAAATGAAACAATGAAACAAGTGGTTTTTTTTGCTTGTGCAGCCTCAAGCTCTTAGTTCCAACCAAGGATGGTCACTGTTATTTCCCAACTCTCTATTGCTTAGTATAGAAGGAGTCTATGTTCTGCGAGTACTCCATTTTTTTACTGACTGTAACATCAGTTTCGGCTCTTCTTCTATATTTCCAATGAGCAAGAGTATCCCTTCAGCATAGTTTACTGCAATAACCTTTACTTTTAAGAGTCTGCATCAATTCAGTTGTTTCATCATACTGGTTCCAATGAAATTACACAAAAACATAGAAGTAGAGTAACAGTTTTAGACTAGCAGCTATGTAAATATTTTTAGTGAGACTCAGAAATGTGTAACATCTCTACAGGGTTACACAGTTATTTTTGATAAAGCTTAGTCTCTTAGAACTTTCCCAGGGTATTGCATAGCAGAAGGTAAATGGGGTAGAAACATGAATTTAGAAGTTATTCACCTGTAAGCAAGGGCTAATGCCCAGGCGCATGCAGCACAGTAAAGACAGTCTTGTACTTTTGCCCTTCGGTTATCCCCGTAAGTTTTTGTAGGAAAGAGACCTGTGGTTGGGCTTTGATAGAGTAGCAATGTTGACTTAACTGCAAAAGCAAAGGAAAAAAAATGTTTCTTCCAGTTCATATGCGCTTTTCAGACTGAAACCAAAATGTAAACAACCTGTTAGGGAATGCACAAGGTAAGGAGATACAAAAAGTATATTCTTCCATGTTAGCTTATTTTATCTCACTCAGTAGAGAATTTTTCTTCAGTAATTTTCACTTAACAGCACACAAACATTTTTCCCTTTTTCTGAAAAGAGGCTGTAGTATGTCGACTGCCCCCAAACTGATTTAAATAGATTGTATCAATGTGTTAAAAAAGGGGATAATTAAGGGAAAAGGATAGCTGCAATTATTTAACTCAATATCTAACCATACAAGCAATATGTGAGACAACAATTTTCAGGCTGGCAAAAGGGAATTAATATAGTAAATAGTACTTACTGTGATTATTGCTTATTATGAATTGCATCCAAAAACTAAACAATTGACAGGGTGCTACTAGGTACATGGTCTTTGAATATGACACTTCTAATAGGTTCACTTAAGACACAAAAGCACTTTCTTCAAAATATCATCAAGCATTAATTAAAAATCTTCCTAGCCTTACATCTAGATTGGACTTCCTATACATACTTCTAATATTCAGCAAAAAGATACAGTTCAATCAATTCATGTTTGTGCCTTTCAAACTCCCAACAGAAATTTAGGAAACTGTTCTCAAGTAGGAAAAAATCAAAGTTTACTACTGCAAAGGGTGGACAAGGAATGATGGATGAATGATATTTAACATGTAAACATCAACTACAATTCGTACCTGGGCTACTTAAAGCATTATAAACTGTGAGTAGATCAGCACAATTCTCTACATCCGAGACCATTAGGAATCCATTTTTACCATTTGAGAAAGCATTTAACAGCTGATAATTTTGAACACTACCTACAAGTCAAGATTTTTCAAGCAATGTATGATTGCAAGTAATATACGTATGTATATGTATGTGTGTATATATATATGCATTATATTATCACAGGAATCTTATAAGGAATTGTATTGATGGATCCTTGCACTTTTTGGAAAAGAAAATAAAAAAATCTTAATAAAGACTACAGCTATAGGATATATTTTACTAATTTACACTTAAAGCCTTCCACAGTAGGAAGAATTCTTAAATTTTACTTACCAATTCTGTAATAATTGTCCAATTTATCCCACAAACTTTCCCCCTCTGGTCTTGGAAGGTTAATACTTTTAAGTGGCTCATAAATTGAACCTAAAATAGAAACAAAATGAAAGAAGAAGGATGAGAATTAGTTTTACAATTTTTGATACTACTGAATATCAATAATAAAACCAAGTAATAAGGTATCTTTATGTTTGTGCTATACACATACATTTTATTTAAATTCAGTTTGAAAAAGAAAATCTTAC
>NW_010589811.1:7602-28737 GCF_000705375.1 Tinamus guttatus
CAATGTAACTATATCTAATGGTGTTCTATGCTGCAGTTCCCAAAGACATTCAGATGGGAATTCAACATCATCAGTGTAGTTCCTGGTGGCTTCATTGTCTCTGCTGATACTTCCCCACACATTACCTGTGGGAATCAGAACTTTTGCAGATGGAGAAGCCATCGGGAAGCAGTGAAATACCTGCAGTACTACATAGGAAAAGGCTGGGGAGCCAACTGAGCCTCTCCACACCGGCTGTCCGCACTCCTGTATTTTTTGCTCTGTGGCTCTGTCTTGGCCTTCTCCAGCTAGCTGTCTCCCAAAGTCCAAATGAGGTTCTGGGGGACTGTTCACACCAGGGACTCCTCTCAAACTGCTATCTGGAACACATTATGTCAGGCCTTATTGCTGTCCCTCAGTCTCACCAGATTTTGCATCCTGAAACACAGCTCGTACACCCTCAATCTCCTCCTCCCCAGGACATTCAAAACACAGTCTCAGTTTCAGTCTATAAAAACACAGTTGGGTGGACTACAGCACAGCCCCTCTATAGTTTTAGAGTCCATAAACTGAAGCACAAACATCTTAGTGTCACCATACAGGGCCAGAGAAAACCCAGGACAAAGATTTACAAATATGAATGTGGCTGACATGTCTTGCCCAAGCTTAGGAAATCTTAGCCAAACAGAAAATCAAATCCAGGTCTCCCAAGACCCAGATTATAGTGTCTAACTACCAAATGATCCTTCTTTTTTAAGTCTTTCAGTAGACCTCAACCGTTCTTTCTTTCTTTCTTTTTTTTTTTTTTTTTATCTTTGCAGGGGGGAGGGGGTGTCATTTAGCTATTTCCCTGTCATTCTTTCTATTTTACCTTGCCAAGAGTATTGACACAAAATTGTGAGAATACTGAAATCAGAGAAAAATTCTTCCCATATCCTTTTCATGCATTTCCGATTTTCTTTGCTTTAAAAACAGTGCTCTTGTTCACAGCCCATCCTAATGCTTTGTATTTGTCTGCATTTACTCCCACAGAAGAACCAAGCCATCAAACTTTTATTACTGCAGCTTCAGTAACCTGATCACCCCTTGCTCATGTGCAAACCTCATCTCCAGTGCTGTTAGATCATGTCAGACACGAGATTTCTCATTTTATATCATTCCCAGAGTCAGGCAGCAGCTGGAAAATTCTTCTGCAGTTTAAGCCTCAGATGTCATTTTGCAATGGTTCCAGGTGCATCTCTCTGATCCCTTTCAGGATGCCTGCTCCTCGTCAGAACTTTCGTTATTGATTACCTTTCTTCACCTGGCAGGCATACTACTACACTGCTCCCATTTGATATTCCCGTGAATTCTCAGTTCTGTAATACTTAACTGGCCTGGCTTCTTAAGTTATTGTTTCCAAAGTATTTTTAAAATGAATGAGGGGAAATATATATATATATATCTTCTGGATATCTGTCTTGGGTACCTCTTGACTGTCTGATTGATGAAATGTTTTTTTTCTTCCATCTCACTTGTCTTTTAGATGTTTGCTCATTGATGCATATTTCCACTGGCTTGTCTGCTTGCAGGCTTTCTTCACCTTAAGCTCACTGAATTTTTCCATATGTTGCTATTTTTCATTTGGGAGCAATCATTTACAAATCTCCTGTCTTTTCTTAGTGAAGATGATATGCTTTAGCCATGTCTGTGAATATATGTTTTGCCATAAGCAACAGTTAATTTTGCAACTTTCTTCCCTATAATAGTTGACCATGGGCCTCCCTGTTGTACTTCATCTGCTCTATAGGTATGAACACCATGCTATGTTACTGTAACACAGAGACAAAGTTTTAAATAGTAGTTTTCTACCTGATTATCCTCCAGAAGCAAGCAACTGCTAATGTTTAAAGAGTAAATAAATCAGATTTGTGCCTTTATAAAATTGGCACTTTCTCTATAATGTTGAGGGAAAAAAACAATAATGTAGGTGGTATCAGTATACCTTGAAAGCTTTATACTCTTAAACATTGCTTGTTAGTCAATCTACTTCACATAAAAATTAACCTACCAAAATTGCCTTTTGATCAGTAGTCATCAGTTTCCTTTATCTCTTATCCATTCAGGGAGGAAGTTCAGTATTAGCTCCACCAGCACCTTCAAAGCTGGTATGAAGAAGCTCAGCATTCCTTTGTAGGAATTATGCTGTGCTAGGCAAGAGATCACTGATCTACCTCAAAATTTCACTAGGACAAAGTACCTATCCTTCTCTTGTGGTTAACATGGCAATATCCTCAATGCACTTCACTGCTGAAATCTTCAATGGCCAAGCAAAGGTTCGAGCGGACGGTCAAGCACCAGCAGCTCCATCATGCTCAGGCTTCCTATGCACTTTTCTGTTGTGTCAGGTGTGCTCCTTCCTGTGCCCAATCTGACTTTTCACAGGTAGCCCTATTCAGGTGTTAACCACCAGTGACATTATCTGATCCTGGTGGTTGCCTCTCTGATGTCTCCCCCCATTCAGACAATAACCATCAACAAGAGTCCTGATGGCTGCATTCTGACAGGGAGATAAGGGCTAATTGAACATACACCAGCCAAAATCGGGCTGAAAGGAAAGAATGACTGTAAGATGTCAATCATCTCATCCCATAAATATGGGGACAGCCTGGGAGCCCACTGAGCTCTCCTTGCAAGGCAGCAGGCTGCACGCCAGAATCTCCCTTTGAGCAGCAACGCCTCTCAAGGACACTGCTCAGGGTTAAGAGATCCTTGCTGCAACACATTCATGGTAAGGGACTATAGCACGCTCTTTTGAATTTGTAAACTTGACTGACATAACTGTGCAGAAAATTCCTTAATCATAAATCATTGACCAGGTCTGGGACTGGGACTGGATCCAGCCGCACCCAGACTCCTCTCAGAAGGAGTCTGGAAAGCCAGGGGGTCCAATCTGAAGCCTGTGACTCAATGGGAGCGTGTCCTCAATAATTCTGTGCATATCTTGTAACCCATGCAGTAAATAATAAGTGACTTTTTGCCATAGAATCTGGTGAAACCATTGCCCATATCAATAAAATCTATTCCTATTTTTTTCCCACGAGTGAAGTGCACTGTGTCACTCACCCCCCCAAGCACTCATTCTGCGACAGCTGGTCATAGTGTTCCTATAGCTCACACATGGAGACAGTGACAGAATGAGCTCAGACCAGGCCCGAGGCACTGGCTCTACACTCACAGTGCTCAGGTTCTCTGCTTCCAGACAGCAGTTCAAATGAGGCTGCTCTCTTTATACTGGCTGTGCCTGCAGTGGCGTGGATGGCAACTGGCACCACGACTTAACTAATTTTGGCTATATCCTCAGCTTTGCACATAGGCTAAAACACATCAGTCTTCCTCTAGTAAGAAAAGTTTATTTTTCTGAGCAGTTACAAGGGAGCCTGCCATGCCATTTTCTGCATATCTCCCTCAAAGATCTTCCATTCAAGTCCAGAGCAGGGTCAGCCTCCAGGGAAAAGAACATCATGAGAGGTGATTGAAAGGGAGATTTCTCGTGTGTCATCTGCCAAGTCAAATCTTGGCACAAGAATAATGCAGCTAAAGCTCCTTGAACAGAAGAAAAAAAAAGACTGGATGTTCCTTGGGACACATATATATAGAACCATAAGGTCATTATGGTTGGAAAAGACCTTTAAGATCATTGAGTCCAACCCTCAATGCTTCGTCATATATGCTTCTTCATAAGAAAGTGATGTGGGTCATCTTACTGGGATGACTGAAATAAATACATCAAAAACAATGCAAGATTTACCTTAACAGTAGTTTATTCCTATTCTTTTATTAAAACATCCTTCCCATTCATTTATAAAACATCTAGCATAGACAGGCTATACTTTATATAGAAAGATTAGGAAGAATAAATCACCCAAATGCTGCCTCCTTGAGATGACAGGGAAGCTGTCTTGCTGTTCTGTGCTCTCAGGTTGAAGCTGGACAGAAGTCAGAATAACTTCAACAGGGCCTAATAATTCCATAAGGTCTATTTAAATAATCAGTTGAGAGTGAATTCTAGGGAAACAGCATTAATCAATATGAAGCACTTTAAAAATATTTCTCCATTCCTAATCTGTGTTTTCCTTTTAATCCACTGATCCCCATTAGTTATCCTGGCTTCATGCTATCCATCGTGAAACAAGTTAATGGGGTGATGATGAGACGTAAATATCATTTTCTGCAACTGAATCCTGCCAATTTAACCCCTAACTTTAGCAGGATGTAGTAACTGGGCAGAGAGCTACTGAACTGCCTAGGAATATTCCAGTTATTTTCTTATTCATGCAGGTTAATTATCAGTGAAATTACTCTAGCCTATTACTACATACATGACCCTAGACAGAATAGTCACAAATGTGACAACAATTTACCTTGCACATGTGGTTGTTAAAATAAATTGATTGGTTTGTACAGTATCTGAAAAACATGCTTATTATTCATAAAAGTGAGAGTCTTTGCCTTGCATGAAGCTGCTCCTCCCTTTGCTCTTCAACAGACCATTTTCCAAAAGAATTTCATATCTTTCATCAGATTTTTCTAAGAGAGGGAAAAAGTTCATTCCAAAGCAGTAGCTTTTCAAGAAGAAAATCATAAAAGCCTGGAGAAGCTCACTATTTCAGTAGTGCAGATGAAAGCCAAATTAGCACATATCCACCCATAAAGTTGATGTCAACTCCAATGGCAATTGAATAACAAATGTATTGTAAGTTTTGTCTCTCTTTCCTTGCTTTTTTCTTCATTTCCTTCAGGGAGGTAGCAACTGCAATGCCAGCGAGGAATATAATTTCTCTATTTTTTTCCACAGTAATCACTGCTGCATCATTGTAAATTCTACCTTTATATTCAACAATTCAAATTATGGCAAAAGGAAAAATGCTTCTTTGCAAGAACATTTGCTAGCCACTAAATCCCAGGAGAAAAAAAATCAAATGAAATGCATTTTTATGTCAAGAAGAATAAGAACCTTTTAGTAAAATCAGTAAGGTCTGAGGAATATGATCAGTCACATTACTTAAAAAATCCATGTTGATTTATGTTACAAAACTGAAGGTACTTGAGCAGAAGTTAGTTAAAGATCTCAGCATTAAGCAAGATCTGGGAAAGTTCTTCTCTCTGATGTGAGATTTAAAAAAAAAAAAAAACCCAAGTTATTTTTGCAAGTTTTTTACGTTCTTATCCTGATTGGAGAGAATATTAATATCTAGGATGCTGCAAGAAAATCAGGAAAAATGATCAGTGATTACTAGGCTATCCCTGATTATGTGAATGTGTACAAGGTAGCAAAGTGCTGATGAAATTAGTTAAATGAGCATGGGTGTTGCCACACTCAGAGAAGTGTGGAAAAGATAATATATATGAAACGCAGTGATTCTCTGGACATCCACAAAAAGGCAGGGTGACTAGATGAGGATTTACCAGGAAATGCTTTATTCTGTGCTGGTGTGAAGCCTGGTTCTCAGTCACATGCAACAGGTACAACCATGTTACAGACCAGCTCTGCCCAAAGGGGCATCTGCATCCGGCCATGGTGACAAATTTCCTTTCAGGATTTAAAAATATTCCTAAGAGTAGCATTACAGAGGTGTTTGATTTTCAGGTAACTCTGAAAATACACCAAGGGACCAAATCACCACTCCTGTGCTTTTCCATGTATCAGCACTCGCTCAACAGAAGATGTAGATGTCCAGCAGTTGTTCCCTGAGGAATTTTCATACTGGCAGGGCTCAAAATGAACCAGCTATGATGCTGTGTGCGCTGCCATTCTCACAAACCCACGAGGATTTTATGTTAATATCTAATGTTTCCCACCCAACATCCATCTCAAAATATTCTCTCTCACTGGATGTAGGGGTACTGTGTGAAGCACACATTCCCTGGTGCAACGACCTTGAGAAACTTTCACATCCCTCTACCACATTCCCCTGACATTCTATTGTGCCTGTAAAACTACTTTTACATCTAGTTTAAAGTCTACCAGTCCCCTGACACTCTATTGTGCCTGTAAAACTTTTACATCTAGTTTAAAGCATAGTTCCTTGATAACTTTTGCTGTGGCACAGCTGAGAACAGAGAACTGCAGGGCAGAGGCAAGAATGAGAAACCTGGCAAAGACAGGGACCTTCTCAAGCTACTCCAGTACTAGAGAAAACATGTCATCAAGTTATAGTCTGAATCTTCCATCTAATGGAAGCATTTGGGTAGAATTTTGTCTCAGGCCAATTTAATATCAGTGAACTCCATTATATTAACTAGAGTAGTGTCCGATATGGTCAGAGTGAACAGGCCATTAGTCCTACTGCAAAAGGACTGCAAAAGACTTCGGGTGTATCTCAGTGGAGCACTGATTCTGCAGACTAAAGGGGACTGATGACTGGTTGAGACATTTAATGATTTCACTGAAGATGATAAACATGCAGATGCTTAGACTGAGAACACTGTTTCTCTTAATGATCTTTACTTCTCAAATGCACAGCAAAGTCTTGATGGTCCAAAGTCACAAAGAGAATGTATAAGTGTTTTGAAACTCTCATTATGAATACATATCTCAAAAATAGAATAATTTAAGGTGGTTTACTCTTTTATCATTCCTCTACTTCCGTAATTACATGTTTACGTATTTCCACAGCACTTGCTGCTTAACAGGAGGACCAGAAGAGAGAGACTATGCTTACACGCTCTCTTGAATCCACCTTCAAGGCTAGATCCACCTATGCTGCTCATTGAAAACTACTGTCTTGGTTCCAAGAATGGGTGCACTGCCCCCAGTCCATGCAGGGTCACCTGCACCCACCTACAGTGTTACCATGCCACCTAAGGATATCTCCAGTATTTCAGAGCACCTCATTTGACACTTAATGTTTAACTGTGGCAACTGAATCACATATTCAGGACCACCATTACCCACAAAAGCTTTGTTACACATTAAAATGGTGGAGATTTCATGGTGGTTACCAGGGATTGTTGAAGTACTGGTTCCTGTTATCTTAGTAACCATAGGAGTTCTGTTTGAAAGTCAAGCTCTAATTGACTTGCTCTGAAGTAAAACTGAGGCAGAAAACCTGTTCCAAATGCAAGACCATCTTTTCTTGAAGCAACACATCTTGCAGACAGAGATGTACAGCCTGTCACACCATAAGATAACAAAAATACCTACAGCTATCTAAAGCACAGAGTAGCCTTCTTCTCTCTCAATGTGCAGTGATGTACAAGCAGTACAATATTTTGGGGGAAAGGTGTCATTGTAGTCTGTGACAGCAGCTCAGTGACTACAACCCAAGCATATCTGAGGTTGCTTGTTCTGAAATACTACAGACTTCTGTACGGGTTCCTTTCCTGCTGATCTTGCATCCCAGCTGAAACCCCATGTTCCCTCAGCTCCTCAGCCAGCCACACTTCAGACAGCTAATTAAAAGCTGTATAACAGCTGTTAACTCAGGGGAGAGAACTGCAACTTTCAAAGCTAAGCATAATAATAACAAACATGTCACTTCATTCTTTCACATATACTAATGTAAAAGCAGTACAATTACAATAAAGTCATAACTTCATATGGCCATCCCTTTGGCTAGTATAAATGCCATAGCTACTTGTCTCCAAGGAAGGCACACCCATTTATTCCAGCCAGAAATCCAACCCAAGAAACCTTCAGTCACTGAAAGAGCAAGTCTGGATCAATCACTGAAATCCAGGGAATTATTCCAAGTTTACATCAGTACAACAGAGATCAGAATCTGGCCCAAATGTTAATTGATTTTTGGAGTCTCTCTGTCTGGCCATCAAGAAACGCCTGCTGGATGCTAACACTGCAGTCTGCACTAAGACTGAACAAAACAAAGGAGAAGAGTGGTGAAATAGCTATGGATGGTATTGTCTAATAAGGAGTAGTTGAGCAATGAGCGCCAAATGTCATGCATGGTACAGAGAAACGGAACACTGCAAAATTTAGTCATTCATTGCACCAGAGTCTATGACTGGACATGGAAATGGTTTATAAGAACTTGTTTGAAACTATGTATTATGGTTACTAAGATATATATTACGGTTAGTAAAATGAACAGGAACAAGTACTTCACTGATTCCTGCTATCCACGATGACATCTCTATCATCTTAATGTGTAACATTATAGACGGTCTTTTCTCTCTAAAATGGATCAGCCTCTATGGTACTACTTAGAATGGTTAGTGGCGGAGAATCATCTTTGTTACCTTGCTTCCCAACAACTCCACAATACACAGAAGCAGCCTGTGGTCTCCACGCTCTCTCATGAGTGTTTCATGGCTCTGCAGGCATATTCACAGTCCACAGGAGAGACTGGTGCAGAGGTGCTGAAGCTAGCGCTCACACAGTAGATACATCCATGCAATTCTGCTAGGACACTGTGAAGATAATATTCAAGATCGGGGCTTTGTACATGTGCAAACAGGAGCTCTCACCAATGCTTGTCACTTTAGCTGCAGCATCAGACTAACTTGGCTAAACTGCTTCTTGACAGAGAGCTTGCACTGGCACCATAAGTCTGAACATCTCGGCACCATCCTCTACTACATGGTTAGGAGTACCTGAAATCATTAGCAGAAGATTAATGTCTTACCATGTCTTACCATGAAGAACTCTACAAGAGTTAAGTTAGCATGTGAATATTTGTTACTGTACCTAGGTCAAGTTAATTCTTGTAAGTAGCCTGTAGTGACATCCAACCCAACCATTTAGGCTACTTCCTTTGCCACACAGTGGCTAGGAGCTAAACTTGTCTGCAGCTCACTTCACAGAATCACAGAATCACAAAATGGTTAAGGTTGGAAGGGACCTCTAGAGATCATCTAGTCCGACCCCCCTGCTCCCGCAGGGACACCTAGAGCACGTGGCACAGGATTGTATCCAGGCAGGTTTGGAAGATCTCCAGAGAAGGAGACTCCACAACCTCTCTGGGCAGCCTGTTCCAGGGCTCTGTCACCCTCACAGGAAAGAAGTTCTTCCTCACATGGAGATGGAACTTCCTGTGTTTCAACTTACACCCGTTCCATTGGACCCTCTCTGGAAGTTCAATGTCCTTCTTGTCCTGGGGAGCCCTGAATTGCACCCAATACTGCAGCTGTGGCCTCACCAGAGCTGAGCAGAGGGGCAGGATGCCCTCCCTCGACCTGCTGGCAACGCTCCTCCTGATGCAGACCAGGATCCCACTGCCCTTCTTGGCCATGAGGGCACATTGCTGACTTATGGTTAACTTGTTGTCAAGTTCTTACACTTCAAGTTGTCACACTTCTGTCTGGTTATGGATATAAGGTTCACATTTATCATCACTTCCAAAGAAGTAGATAATTTATATGAATAAAATGGATGAACATTTCCCAAAATACACATGCAACATCCTTCTGAAACTCATTTGGAGATACAATGACACCTGGGAGGAATCTTTATCAAGATTTCTGCTGCTTCTTTTGTGTAAAATAGTAGAAATAAAAACTTATGAAACATATCCGTGAATGAAATGGAGCAGGACTTTTCTTTAGTTCTGAGTTGCTCCACCTAGTACCAGCCTATATTTCTTACCAGATGAGCTCAGCTGTATTTACTAAGGAAATGCTTGATATTTAATTGTGAAGTTCCAGACTTCAAGGGCCAGCATATCAGTAGTGAAGGAATCAGCAGAAGGATAACCAAAGACTTTGTTAAAGACAATCAAGATCTAAATCAATCTGAAGCTGTTATATAAAAAGAGGAGTAGGATTAAAGATGTAAAGAAAGATGATAAGATAGTACTTTGTATCCCCTCAATCCTGTGGATTGTTGATAGTTGTGGGCAGTGGAACTAAATGAATTTCTAACAAAATAAAAATCAATACTTCAAAGCAGGTTGCTATGAGTAAACCTTTGACCTCTGTGATCAGGAGGTGTAGGAAGCACTTCTTTGAGCCCTCTGGAAAAATGCAGTGAATTCCCTTCAGTGCATAATGGAATTTGTAATACAATGTCATGCTGAAAGCACCCACATCCCTCTGTGTTGCTCAGAGGTGCTGGGACATTTGCACTAGCATAACACACAGCAGAGCCCTGCAGATTATCACAGACCCCTCACACACTCTGCTCAAAATTGTGTGAGAGAGCATAATCCCAGCTTCTTGACACATGCTCCTTTGTCACGAAGCTGTGCTACCGGCATCACCTCTGTGTGGTGACAGCGAACCAGACGTGTTTGGGACATAAGCTGAGGCAGCAGAGTCAGTCACACCTCTTCAAAAAAGAAAACCCTCACAGGAACAAGAATAACCTCACCAAACACAAAAAGGAATTAGCACTTTTTATTATGCAGGCTGTACATCCCAAAATTAAAAATCTCACTCGAATGAGAAGAGCAGTTTCAAAGGATGCTGAAACTTATTATATGGTGGTCCTCAACTACAGTCCAGAGCCACATGTGAAGTATCCAAGGTATTTTTTTAGTTAAGTATTTCCAGTAATGGGCAGTTCATACTTTACTGGGGAAAGACCTGACCTACTTCATATCACAGCCATCAATCAGCCTTTCATGAGGCACCAGTCCGTGAGCCAACACATATTACTTGGTGACGATTTATGGTCAGACATTCCTGCAGGCCTAAAAATCTTTTAACATCATTCAAGTCAACAGTACAAATAAATCCATGAAAAAGAACAGACAACAACCAATACACTCCAGATTTTTTTTCCTATTTTCTTTGTTGAGGGAGAAGCAGAGGATATGGAGGAAGGATATTGTCCTGGGATATTTACTGGGATAAAATTCTTTTTAGAAGCTCAGCCCAACACTGCTGGCTATTGGATGACAATTCTGGTGGTAGGAACTGAAGCCAGCTCTGCAGTTCTCTGACAAGGACAACAGGCAGGAGAAAGAGAGCAAGGATATACCCAAGTGCTGACATTTGGAATATCATCACAGAGCTGGAAATGAGTTTCCATAAAGAATGGTGAGGGACAAGCAGTTTAATACACAACTCCCACTATCTTCCCAAACAATTTTTCTCTGTTGAAGCAAGCTGAATGTCTTTCTGAAGTGTTTTTAATTATTCAGTGCTTTTTCTTGTATCCAATAGTCTTTACTACTTCTTCTAAGGATAATAAATTCAAGAATGGTATCAAGGCAATTCTTATTTCTAGAGGTCTTTCTTTGTCAGCACCTGTCCTGTGTTGAATAACCAGGGATTACACTGCTGAGCAGCAATGCTCAACCTACCAAGAGAGTGAGCTGCAAAAAACACCAACTTCTCTGGCACTTGTAGATGCCCATTGCTGCTGCCCCAAACCTTCCAGTCTCGTAAGGATGGCATGAACTACCTTGAGGAAGCCCTCTAGAAGCTTCTCTACTGGTGGATCTGCACACAGGGCAGGCAGGAGGCAGGTGCTGGGCCATACACTGCATACGATATGTTTTGGGGAGCTTGGAGCAGCAGCTCAGTATGGCTACATGGAATATACCTGCTGTGCCCAGGTGACCTACAATAGGTGGAGTGGGTGTAATCATGTAGGAGGACTGAAGGTGTCATTTTCCCTGCTACAGGAAGCAAATGTGCAGCCTTAAAGCTTGGGAACATCTTAAGATTAACACATTTAATTATTAAATTGCTTCTGCACATGGAACCTTGGTTAATCTGTGTGTAGATTTGTACTGGAGGACAAGCACTTAAAAAGTGATTCTTTCAAAGCATCAAATTGGCACACAGCTTCAGAACTAGGAAAAAATATCCACAAAGCAATCCTACAGAAATTCATTTGCTGGAGCCTGTCCCTTGAATCTGAGAGACTTCAAAATAAATCTCTCCAGTAATTCATCATTGTAACAGATCGCCTCCACCTTGCAAGGATTCTCTCTCAGCAATATCAGTGTGGCATTAAAACACCAAAAGGTCAGTGTCTGCATGTGAGCTTACATGGGAGCTTACTCTACTAGGGTCAGCCACAGCAAGCCCAGCCCAACCTGGCTGTCCGAGGCCATTTGGGAAGTCCCAGATATTCCACTGGCTTTTATCTGCTTTTACAGAGTGTTGAATTTGCCAGCCCCATGCAGATATCTTGCATAACCTGGAGCACCTTAAAATATACATCTTTAAAGGAATGAGCTGTCTCTGTGTGGGCAACGAGTTGAATCTCTGGTTAATGAAGAGCTGAGTAATTTACCTTATCTAAGACAGGAGATCTTAGGCAAAATGCTCATGCAGGTTTGGGACCACACAGATTCTATACCAACTTCACTAAAAAAAATCTCACCAAAAATCTCATTTTTCTCTAAAAATAAACTTAGATGATGCTAAATCATTCATCCCATACTTTGTAGAAACTCTCATAATACCTTTCTAGAAATGAATTATTTAACAATAAAGACTACAGCTTCTTCCAAAAGGCTTTATCCTCTTTCTTGAGGTACAGATCTGTGCTATTTTTAGCACAAGTAAAGTGATTCTAGGACTTCTTCACATGCAAATACCTGACATGTCCATCTAGTTGGCTCCTAGATTACCAAGCCTCTCTAGTTGGAGTTCACTAAGTGGCTCCTCAGGTTACCAAGCTTTGTTCTTTTGAAATCATTCACTTTATTTACAGACCTCCTTTTGCTTATCCATGTCATATAGACAAAACCAGTTTGTGATCATTCAGCTCCTGTCATCATGCAGTCATATAATCCGTAATGTTTAAATAAATAAATAAATAAATTTTACAACAGCCCATTTTGTTTTACCCATCCATTGCTTTCCAATCCATAGCTTGGAAGGTGAAGTCGTACATAGGGATCCCATTCAGGGAAGTTGTTACTATCTAAAAATATAACAGTGTTCTCTATCAATATAGTTTCAAATTACACCCATCAAACCAGCAAAATCTCATAGCATTTCGCTGAGAATTTTCCTCCAAAATGAATGTGTTGTAGCTCACCAATACTTTGCATTTCTTTGCATTTCAACTAATCCTTAGCAAACAATGCTAAGCCCCATTTTTTCATCCTTTTCTATTTTCCTTTTCAAATGCATGTACTGTAGCTCCTTTTCTGGCACTGTCAGTGCAACAATGAACTTTTCCATGTCTTTTATCTGTAGGAAAAGATCCAGTCTCAAGATGCTTAATCCCAGTGTCCTCTGAAGCATTTTGCAAGAAAGGACCAAAAAACATGTAGTATTGCTAAATAAAAGATTGCCAAAAAAAAAGGGAAAAAAATCATCATTAAAAAGTTTAAAAGGTCAAAATGTTGACCAAGACAATGTCTCATAATGCCCAGGATCGCAGAATAGGAAAGGAAAAGCTAGAAAAATGGAAGATATTTTAACAAAAAAAAATGGAATAAATATTGAATTTAATCTTTTCCTCTTTTCTCCTTTTTCTTTCTCCTCCCTTATTTTTCACATCTTTCTTTACAGGAAAATCTAGCACATGTGACTAATTTTCAATATTTTTCATAGATAAAACACATAAAATAGTCATGTTACTGAAAACCGTCCTACGGAGTCAATAAAGTCAAGGTTCAGCTCCTTGCCAGCATTTCTGAACGTTGTTGCAGGCTGACACCAACAATCTGCGTTATCATTGCAAAGAACTGAGAGCTAGCAGTGCCTCAGCTGTTCTTCCCCCCTCTTTGCAGAACTGAATCCAGCATCGGAAAGCTCCGCGCTCCCGCGGGTCTTCCTTGGCTGGCACTGCGAACCTCTTCGGGCAACTCCCTGTGGTTGCACAACTTGACCCGCTGGATGTGGCGAGGAGGTTATCTCTGCCCCACACACCTCCAGCCCTCCCCTGTGCTGCAGGGTGCTTAGCCCTTATTTACTTTCCTCAGTTAACACCTGAAAACAAGAAGACAGCAACATAATTCCTGAAAATCCCTGTTTGCCAGCCTTCTGGTGTCCCCCTGGCAAAAACTATCACAAAGAGTAGACAAGCCAACATGAACAACTCCTAGGACAGCTGCCCTTTGCAAACAAGAAATGCTGTGGAGCAAAATACAGAGGAGGGGTAAGAAAAAATGGGTTCATATGCCCCAAGATTCGTGAGAGACATCTCACAGTTGATTCTCTCTGCTATTGTAGACATAATATTAAAATAGGTTTTTGCATAACTGTTACCTTGACTTTATCTTACATTGCAAATTTAGTCTCTTTATTTGTGTTCTTATAGGCACTAACACCATACAACAGTGAATAAACAATCCTCTTGTAGGTGTTCTCTGTCATAAAATTTATCAACCTAACAGACATAATGTGCAATTCCCACAGGGCAAATTACAGTAGGCCAAAAAAACCCCATCCTCTGAAGAACTGTGTAATTTCAAAGGAAGTCTTTTTAGCTCCATGAAGTGGCAATTACTCATAACATGACAAATCTGGAAGACCTATTATAGGTTTCGCTCCCACTTGTCATCAATATTTTAAGCCTGACAGCTTTCAAAATTATTAATAATTTAGCAAGTATTTCCTTGGGAAGACTCTGTCCTAAATGAGAAACTTGGTCCAACCTTTAGGGAGCAGTGGATGTATTGAGAATTCAGCACAATTTTTCAAGAGTGCTCTTCCACTGTGATACCAAAGGAATGGCACCATTGCAACAAGGGCCTTGATCCAATAAAGCACTTATGCACATGCATAACTTCAACAAGATTAATTATGTGCTGCAGCTAAACATATCCCTAAGTACCATTTACAGATAAGAGCACATTAGTCCGAGTCCATTTCTGAATTCTGTTTAAACAAAACATTATGCAGCGGTACAGAACAGCAATACACCAATACACCAACTGCTGCTCCTTAAACACAAGAAAGGAACATCTGCTCCAAGTGATCTGAGGTATAAATAGCAATATTCAGAAGCTGCCCACAGGGGAATAAACCTGACACAGAGGAAATAGGAAAAATAAAAGGAATAAAATAAACCTAAGTGGGGCTTTTGACGGAGTTGCACGACTTCACGGCCTCGTGTAATAAGACATCCAGCGCTGCTGGGCAAATTCGCCAGCTCATTCCCCGCTGTGTGCACATATGGGAAAGGAAGACAGCTGATCTCTGACCGAAAACCATAATAGTAACGAGGTGATGGAAAGCAGATGGGATGCGCAACAGGCGAGTCGGCCTCCCGCAGCTCTGCTCCCTCTCAATATCTGTGGAGTTTTGAATGACAGCCATGGAAACAAGTTCCTGAATTTCCTCCCTTAATCCAATTTTTGTAATTTAAGTATAAATGCTCTGGAAGTGAGGATTAGCTTTTCTATGCAGTACATTGCTAAGTGCCTTTTGTGAGTGGTGGATGCTTGTGGGAGAGGAACCACAAATTAAAGTCATGTTGTCATGCTAGGTGCTGAGAGAAAGAACCAGGGAAACAGCCCCGAAACTGTTTTCTCCCTAGTAAGAGATGACCTACCTTGCCTGGACTTTACAGCTAATGTGAGTTCATTGACTACATTTTTTATAATTGCCATTAAAATTGTTAACAGTAACAATCAGAGAGTGAAGACTGTTGCAGCACTTTCTCTAAATCAGAACACAATGTTTGTTATTAAAAGAAAAATGTAATTATTGTTTAATAAGCATCAATCTGGAAAAAATTGAAACAGTTCAGCGTGTTCTTGATTCAGTAACAAAATGCCTCCTGGGCAGTTTTCTTTGGACCCTGGACTAGGAACAGCGTATTCATCCTCTGTAAGGAAGAAAAAAAAAAAAAAAGAAAAAACAATGTAGAATATCGTAAAACTGCTACGGTGGTGGAAAGTAGTGAAAATTAAAGGGTTAAGGCTACCATCCCCTCACATTATCAAAGCAATATTATTCTAAAGCAGTTAGTTACACAATCTTCCATGCTATTATCTTCTCTAATGAAGAGGCATTTTGTGTTGTGAAATGAAAGTTTTGGGGCAGTTCAAGAAAATGCTGGCCCTTTCTGTTCATCCCACCATTATGCCGGAAGCCGTAGCGGTTGCTGCAGCAAACGTGCTCTGCCTGTTCAGCCTCTCTCATTCAAAATACACTTATTAGCCTTAAACTGTAAGACCTCAACAGGGCTCATGCTGGTTCTGACATGCTTTTAGGTGCTCCTGGAGCCTATATGCAGTGCTCCAAAATTACAGAAATTCTTCCAAGAAAAAAGGTAGGATCTGATTTTTATGTGCATGACACTTAGCTCCTTGCTGGTTTTATAGGCGCCCATCTTGTATTTATATTGCACAGTAAGACAGGAAGGCAGTATAAAATCTGGAGGGCTTTTTTGAAGTCTCTTTTCCCTTGTTCTTTTGAGAGTGAAAGTCTCTCTTAAAGAAATAAGAGTTTCTCCCTCTTTTTGGTAATGGTTGATTTCCATTCAAGTAACTGACGGAAAGCTCTGAGGGCTTTTTGGTCACATTTTTATAGTCAACAGCATATAATCACAATTTTATTTCTGGATATGCCTCCCATATACTTGCCTCAGAGCACGGCTCTCCTCCCCCCACACAAGGGCAGATGAAGCAGGACTGATTTATTGCAGCTCCTTAAGAAAGAGGCTTATTTTTCTTTAATTAATCATAATACTTTGCCTGAATGTTGGCAAGCACCTGGAGTGCTTTGACACATGGCAGTCTTCCCCTTTCATATTTGAGCATAAACAAGCGAATGAAAAGGACACCAGCCAGGGAACTCTTAAAGGATGGTGGGTTTGGTTCTCCTTTAAAAAAAAAAAAAAAAAAGTCCCTTGGCAGCAACACAAGAAAAGCCTGAGCCTGGATCACCACCTGTAGACTCTGACTCATTCTTCATAGCTCAAAAAAGTCAAAGGGAGGTCAGGAGGGAACACGAGCAAAGCCATTCATTAAAGGCAGTTGCAGAAAGACTTGTCATACTCATTATAAGCAAATAGCTTGAACAATGAAAGATGCCTAAATGTGACAATGGAAAGATCCCATAAATATTAAAATAACCAGAGATGCTTTTTTTTTTGTGGTTCCCCAGTACGTCTGTAGGAAACTGCACCTTCAAGGAGCTCCCACTAAAGCCAACTGATCCAAGCTGGGCTTGGACGTTCCCATTAAGGAGAATAATGGAGAAGGGAGAAAACTGACTCTGCTTGGAGCTGGACTCTGTTTTGGAACTTGCTCAATGGCTCTGAGGGATTTGGAAATGACCTATGAGATAAAATGAACCTGGTAAAATGAACTAAAAAAAAAAAAATTTCTCAGTAGAAATGAACTTTGTGTGAAATGTCTCACTTCCCAACTTGGATGCTTGCCAGCTATGCAAATAACTGGGAAAGAAAACCATTCTCTTGCAGGCAAGGCAAAATGGAAACTAGGCACCAAATTAGAGTTTGTCAGACTAAGATATACACCCAATCTACACCAGTGCTTATCGAAGGTCTTTTGGGCTTGACTACTGGACATGTGACTATTTAATTCAGCATACTAAAAGCTAAAACACTTGAGGCGAGAAAGTACAGACAGCTCAAAATAAGAATCAAAAAGAAAAAAAAAGTGATTTCGTGATTTTACGTGTCGTGGCAAATGGCACAGGCCAGGCAATGGTCCAGACTCAGCAAAAACAAAGAATCACAGCAGGTTATGCTGCTTGCAAGAGTTTGCAGATATCTTCAGAATGAGAACAGCACAAAGACGAACATAGCAGAACCGCCATCCAAGTGTAGAAAATGCCTCCGAGGACTAAGAAAATCACAGCTGACAGGGAACAACCAATACAACCACACGTAGTTTTAGCCTGGATGTACCCATCAGTGAGGCACAAGAGAGAGGAAAATTAAGTAGATGAGGGCAAATAAATACAAATTGTAATAATATCATTAAACTGTTAAAATATGTTTCCCTCTTGATGTCATCTAGAGGGAGTACTAGGAATGGGGCCAACATATTTAAGCAAGCACTTAGACACCTCTTCAATGTATGGAAGTTCCCAAATTAATACGAAATCGAACGGAAAAAAAAAACCAAAACAGTAGCCCCAGGTAATGCCAACAGAAAAAAATCAAATCAAGTGCTAAATAAGAGTTAAATAATCTGATTGCTCCATCAATCACAGAAACAGTCCTTGAGGACTGTGCTCTTCCGTCATTGTAGAAAACAAAAATATGAAACCTTTCATTTAGCATAGACCCTACAAATTTTAGAAGTATATAAAAAGACAGTGTTTTCCACTGAGTGATAAATACTTGTATATTTGAATTGTTCTGTTGTTATTGATATGATTTTTCTCTATGCTTGGTAATTTAAAAAGTTTTTAGCATGTAATCATAAAAACAGTGCTGCTCTTATGCAGTCAGAATACCCTTTCAGATATACTCTTTCTTCTGACTGTATTTGGGTAACTGAAAAGTCTTCCTGGAAAGTATGACCAGACTTGTACAGTAGGTACCAAAGTATATGTAACTTATATAAACTGTATACAAAAGCATGCCTAAAAGTCTCTGTGCTGCTTTCAGGGAACACATACCACTTTCCTCTCATGTCAGCTTGAAGATATATAAATCTATAGAAATAAAGGCACAATGAGTAATGCTGGGCTCATTTCCCATGTTCCATAGACTGGAAACTATGGTTGGAGAGATGAGGATCTGAGGTGGTGTAAAGATATGAGAGTAATATCAGTATATCAGTGGTTTGTGAAACAAATATGCAAACAAAAGCCTACATGTTCTTGCCATGCAAATGGAAAAAACAGTAAATGGGCTTTAAAAATCCATCCTATTTTTCAGTCGATTGCAATGAAAAGCAGCACATAATACAAACTGGCCAGAGGTATCTTTTTCAAAAAATGTTAGGTTATTTTTCTTTTAAAATAAATATTGAGAAAGACTTCTCTAGAGTATTTGAATGTAATGGAGTAGAGCAAAGTGCAGAGCTGTATTAGAAACCTTTCAGATTTAAAATAAAACTTGCCTTGGAATTCACACAAAGAAAAGCAAAACACTTCATTCTGCCTGTGTTCTTGTGTGAAAATGAACCACTCGACGGGGCCCTAAAGTCAGTGAAGAGACTAAAGGTGAATGCAAGAGCTAGTCCAGGCAAAAGTCAAGCGCCAAGACAGGGCATGCCCTGGTTCTAGACTCTGCTGTGCCACACCGTACTGCACACAGTGCTGATCTCCTAAAGGTTAAAGCATCTTTTTATCAGTGTGCTGTGTTTACAAAATAGGAGCTAGATTAACCATTAGGCAAGGTGAATCAGCCCATCCTCCCATGAATAACATCATGTACTAAATCAGTTACTGATAGCAGAAAGAACAGACTAATATGGAGATGACTGACCTTTCATGCAAACACTGCTATTCATCCTACTTCTAGTTACCTTATTTTTCCCAAATTTTTAAGCACCACATCTCACAAGAGAGCTATGATCTTCTCATCCGAGAGTGATGCTGATATCCACATACTTGTGTTCCCATAAACATACTGCATAACTTGCAGCCAAGCAATCCTAGTAGTCTTAATTTCCTCAGGTGTCTTATTGATTTATATTTTAATGGCAATAAATGCTTCAGGAGGAAGAATCTATGTTGAAAGATTTGTCCTGAGTTTTGCCACTAACTGAGCCTCTGCATACCATGGTGCTGAGCCACACTCACATGAAGCCCCAAATCTGAAAGCAGAAAGCAGAAACTGTGACTGAATGCAATTACCCATATTTTGCATTGCTATACAAATGGGGCTTTAAAAATCAATGACTCTTAAATGTGTTACATCACACTTCAGAGGATATTGTATCAGTAGCTTTTTCTACACAGTAAAAACTAATCTGTGTCTAATATGATTTCATCAAGGCATAGGTCTGCTCCTGAAGACCTCTCCTTGATGAAGTGCAACTCATTCATGCGATCAGTCTCAGAGTGAACTGCAGGGTACTTCAGTTTAACAAGCACCTGCAAAGTCAAACCAAATTAATTCAGCTCACAGCAAGTGCTCAAATCCTCTTTCAAATCCTTACTTGTCTTTTTCAATTCACTATTGTAACCACAAACTGTTTGAAAAATATTCCAACTCAGAGAAAATAAGAGGATGAAAAAAAGAAAAAGAATGACTATGTAACTATGTGTAAACAGTCTTCCACTCATTCTTTCACTTTCTACCTTATAATTTAGCATCAAAGTCTGTGAATTTGAGAGACTTACACCCATGATCTAACAACTGATGTTACTGGGCTCAAAAGAGCTGGACACTGGTAAATCCCAGACCTCACCACGGACATGTTATTTGAACTTGATCCAGGCTCCTTGGGATTTCTTTTTCCCTTCTCTCTCTTGGTCTGTATTCCTTTTTTTCTTTTGCATGAGCTCTGATCATATTATACAGTGTCTGATATAACAGTACCTGCTTTGTTGAACTCTTGAAGAATTGCTAACTGTTTTTAAAAAGAGTAGTATAATAGATAAAAACTTCACTGACTTCATCCTCCAACAGATGAATATAAAAATAACCTCCGAGTATATCTGGAGCCATAATCCTCCAACAAGTATATAGCTGCAATCCGTGCAGCTATCCCAATTGCAGGGTATTTATATGATCACATGAACAGCTGTTAATGGCTGTTTATGAATGTTCTGAAGACAGAAATTATTAAATATTACTGAGTTATTATTAGAGTATGTATGGCCCCTGTCTTCACTATTGTTTTTGCATTTTAGTTGATTGGTACTTGGTTCCCAAGTTTGGTGGTTAATTTTCTATTACATGTGGCTTGTGTAATTATTTTGGCCATTTTCCCGTATTTTAACTTTGACCTTATGGGATTCGTGGAAATGGAAAAGATAGAGACAACATGTGAGGAAAGCTGAGAAGGCCTATATTAGCAGGCTTTGGGAACTGAGCGGGAAATGGAGACCATACAGGCAAATAATGGGTTTCTATTCTAAACATTGGTAAAGCAATATTGGGGCTTGCAGTGTGATTACACAGTCATCAGGATAACAAGTTTCCAAGTCCTCAGAAAAAAATTAATTCTTTCCTCTACAGAACTTTTTACTTTTACCTTTCTAGTCCCTCCTTCAGCTGCAACTCACATCTAAGCACATTATGAAGCAGTCATTCAAGCCTGTCCTATCCCAGAAGCAGCAAGGATGCAGTATGTATGCTCATTAACTGCAACTACATCTAAATTGAGCATTTGGAAGGGTCAGTAAGTCCCCAAGCTTTCTAGCTGTGCT
>NW_010589811.1:30746-46477 GCF_000705375.1 Tinamus guttatus
CCTGGCAAGGCCAGGAGGAGCTGGGCTAGGATGACTCACATAATTAGTTTCAAGCCACCAGCTCTACCTACCTACGTTCACTTACAGAAACATAATCATGATTGTGTCTGTTGATGGATATTCAGTTCCCCTTTACATTTTTCTCAGGTCAATACAAAAATTATCTCATATTTGGCTTATCAGGCTGTTACACCAGCTATTGCAGCTTTTATCATTTCTTCTAAGCTGCACTAACTAAGACTTTATGGCCTCATGCCAGCATCTACTGCCTTCAGTCCTACAGAAGCTAGCCAAGGGTGTCTATAGAAGGCAGCCAGAAGAATAAATCATAAACCCTACTTCATTTCATATAGTGGTGGGATTAATTTATTTAGAGATTGTTGTACTGCTACCACATGTATTAGGTATTTTTAAACAAACAAACAGCGATTTATGAATGAAACCATTTAGTTTCTATTACCAGTTCTGACAGTCATACAACTTGTTCTTGGACAACTCATCTTCACATCTTAAATTCTGCTGCCTATAAATTCTGTCCTTTCTATTTATTTCCCTGTTTTTGCAAATGAAATGTCTTTGTCCCTTCTGCTGTCTTTCTGGCCTATTTATGCGACCTACCTATTCACGTGGCCTAATCCTGTGATCCACCCAAACCATTGCTATGGTTTTGGTGCTTTTATATTACACTTTTGAGTTTGTTATGGCAGGTGAAAAATGATTTTTTGTATAATGCATAGAGATGACATCCTTTGGATCTTTCTGAGTCAACATCTACAGCAGGCCTACACACAGATGATAGCACAAAACCATCACTTGCTTGCACCTTCGCTCTGTGCTTATGTAGTACAGTAGCTGGTTGAAAGGCTGAGATGCAGTAGTGACTTCCAGTAGAGCAGTGGAGGACATACCATTAAAGTTTTAACAGAAACACATCACAAGCTGCCAAAACCGAAAGTTTTTTTGAACCACATGCCATTTCTTGGGTAAGTGTCTCCAAGTGTTCCCAGATGAACTGTTGTAGAATGACAACCAGAAGTTTCATCTCATGCAAAGAACCCTTCTGTGCAAAAAAGAAAGACACGTGATGAAACTGAAAACCAACACATTTTAAACCGGTACCTTTTACATAACGCGTCATTTAGCTGTGTGGCACTTTGCTATGGGGTGTTCTCAAGCATTGGTCAGCAATAAAGCTAGAATTAGGCATTCATATGGATAATGAGAACATCTGGTATCCTTTCTGAAAAGGTAAAATGTGAAGACACAAGTTATTTTTACCTTAGCTCATGAACAGACTAATGAAAAAGCTGGAAGGAGGAAGAGCTTTCTGGAATGGCCAGGTTCTGCCCATCTTCCTGACGTTGCGTATCTCTCTCTGATGCTGGCTCTGCCTATGAGTGTATACTGGGGATAAGCTCACAAATAAATTGGGAGCTGCTACTGCTGTCTCTGGTCTCACATTCCAGAGGCCCCTTGAGCATACACTACGTACTGTTACTCATGCCTGCACCATACCATTTCTTGTGGCTCCTGAAGACATTCTGCTTCTAAGGGTTTCTCTGTCTGTCCCTGGGAACCTGAAGTCTCCAGAGACATTTTCATAACAGAGTGCTACACACATCAGGATAAATCAGCCCACAATAGCACAGCCCTATTCCTACCCTTATCTGGGAGGGAACAACGCAGCAAGACCTGCCTGTGCTTCTGCTCAGGCCTGGAACTCCGCGGCCCTTCAGGACTGCTTCCCTCGATCTGATGGGACCAAAGCCTCCTGCAGAGCCACAGTCTGCCACAATACACAGTCACATGCAGAAGGTTATGTCCACGAAAAGGAAATGGGCCCAAACCGAAGCTCATTTTCAGATCAGCACTTGTGGAAAATAGCTTACATGTAAATGATCCATCTCTTTATCCTAGAATGAACCCAGGGCTATGTTATAAGCATCTCTAACAGGGAAAGTTGTTCAAATTTGGATCTGAATAAAATATTGTGGCTTGGGTTTATGTTTATTTTTAGTCAAATTGCACTTACTCTAAAACAACTAGAACCTTGAAAAGCTTTTTTTTAAAAAAATTGTTCAGCATCCTGCTGCTAATTGGAAAACATTTCTATATCATTGTGCTTCTTGATTTACAAAATATATATTTTTTCTTTCCATTTCTGAAAAATCAGAATGACCAGGCAATAGATAGGAGAATACTTTCAGTGTGCAAGCTACTGAAATGCTAAGTTTCTATTTCCTAGAGGAATAAGAGCCTGGAAGCCTGAAAGATGCAGTCACTTGTAACTTAAACTACTAGAACTACAGAGAGTACAAACAGTTTTCCAGCAAGGGAAGTGTTTGGCCTCCCCGTATGTGCATGGGCTCTATCCTCCAGAGGAACACAAGCTGCAATTGCCAGCAAGATTTTCCCAGAAACAAACTATACTTCATAGTAACGCTCCAAGCTGCAGGAGACACCAAACCAAAAGGCCAAAGGAAAATGAGCACAATGGCCAAATGACTTATACCATCAGTCAAAGGCAGCATTATTACAAAAAGAGGAAAATGTCTCCACTTAAAATCACTTGGCAAAATGTAAATGCCAAAACTTTACACCTTTGTATACAAAACAATAACCAGAAAACAAAAATTAGAGAAAAGAAACCACATCTGGGCTGCTAGGAATACCTATAACATCTGGCAAAATCTCTCATTATTTTTTTGTAGAGCCAAATCAAGAAGTAAAATTAAGTTTTTCTCAATTCACATAAAGTGTTTTTGAAACTTTCCACCCTACTCTAGTACACAGCAGCACAAGAGTTTCCTACTAGGATAAGCAAGTAGCAGTGCAATAACATTGACAGGAGCAATGAGATCAGCAAATACTTTCATTTCTACCCCACTGCTGTTTTCTCTGTGGAGCTTCTCCTGACAGCTGGAGGAGTTTTATCTATGAAAACTGTTAATGGTGTGAAGTTTTGTGTTGTTCTTTTTTCAAATTGCTTTCAGTGTTGATCCGATCTCAGTCGTGTTATGAAAGGAATAGAAAGTTGTCCCCTAACTAAGGTACTACACTGCTCTCCAAGTTGTTCCCTGTTGGGAACAATCCCTGTTCCCGGTTCCTGAAGGGGAGCACATGTACTTTGCGGAGGTATGGTCCAGATCAGAAAGAGTGCTTTTGGGGTGAATGACGTGAAGTAGGACAGTTGCCCACTGGAGCCTGGGGTAAACAAGCAAGCAACTTACTGCAAATGACTAGAAAGGGTAATAAATAAACTGAGAAGAATGGAAGCAAAGCAAGTATCACCATCCCAAGGTTTGCAAAGCTGCAGAATCCAAAGATTCATATTTTCTGCAAAATTGGATGCAGATCCTGAGAAAGCATAAAACAGTGGGTATATGAGCTCATGCCTTTCCCATAATAATCCACTCGATCTTCTAGTCATTCTCTTTAATAGTGAAAAAATAGTGAAAACTACAATTCCTGGCTGCCTGTCTTGTCATTCAGACTACTGTCTGAAACTGAAAACATAAAGAGGACGTATTGGAGTTAACCTATGGAAATACCACTTGGAGCTTGCAGGTCTGTTCTGCACTTGTTCAAAATAATCCCAAGTAAGCCACAGCCACACAGATCCAGATCTGCAGAATCCCCCCCATCTAGTGAGAGTGTGCCTAGGGTCGGGTGTTTTTCTTGCATATGAACAAAAAATTGAAACACCTGAAAAACACTCCTGGCCCAAAACCTTATGTATGTTGACCTGCAAGTCCTGATAGGTTTGCGGCTCCCTCAGATTATCAAACACATCCTCTGTAAATGGGATGTAGATTAAACATTAAATGGAAAGTAAAGATACTTTTAACTCTTTCCTTGTGAAACTTAATACGCAAACAGAAAAGGCATTGCCATATCACATCAGACTGATTCTCCATCTATTCAGTAAAAACTTGTGGGATAACATATCCAGAGAAGGAATGTATTGCTAACTCCAGACAGACAGTTATTGGATAATACTCTGAAGTCCAGGTATTTACTCTTTTCCAAAACTAATTCAATGTTCCCACTATATAAACATTTCTAATCTCTGATGTCTGCCAAATTCTATTCCAACAGCTCATACTACAATTACCTAAACTAAGAACTTCACCATAAATTTGGATGCTTCTGATGCTGACGGTTGTCCAGACTCATCTCCAGATGACAAAGCCTACAAATAATTAGTTCCAGAACATGAGTTTGCATGTTAAGTTACAACAACAGCCATGTATTAAACTTGGTAAAGAGCCTATAGGAAAATTATTAAATTTTAATCAAATAAATGTTTGTTAGTGTACTTAAGTGTCAATGGAGTACAGAGAGAACATGTCTTGATCTGCTCTTTGCTTCCAAAAGAAAATGGGTAACGGATGTTTTTCAGAGATCTGATGTCACTGATGGAAAATTAGATAAGAGGAACTAGAGAGACACTGTCTTGATTGTAAACCATGAGATATTGGCAAGAAAAAAAAAGTATGTTATCTAAATACTCAAGAAGTTGATAACATAGTGTGTGGAACAGTAACCATACATATCATGGAACTGATCACCTCTCATTCACTGGTCCAAGTCCAGTCCAAATGAGATAGGAGAGAGAGGTGGCTATTCATTACGTGATATAACACATGCAATGAGGCATCTCAGATCACTCTGCAAAAGACAAGTCTTCACACCACATATTACTCTGTGCTATGCACCAATAAGCAGCATCAGGGGAACTCAGCAAGAGGGGAAGCTCAGGTGCCTAAGTAAAAGAATAACTGCTCCTCTGGGATCCCCTGGAAAATTCATGATGGGAAAAGGAACAGGCCCCATTTCAACTTTCCATTGTCTTGCAGTAGGAAATACTGCTCCAGACTTTACTAGTGGGCTTTTCTGTCTGGAAAACCAGGCTTTTCAAGGGGAGAAGATGCCAAAGAAACTTTTTGAGGTGCAGATCCACTGGCAAAGTGTTTCCACCTGTGAGGAGAAATTCCTGGACACACACAGAGTCTGTAAGTACAGTTCTCTGGCTACTTGATTCCAGTCGATCAATTTTGTGTTTAGCCTTCTGGCTTCTTTAGAAGGTTTCTTACTTTAAGCTTTATCTTAGGCTTCTTTAAAGAGAACAGAGAACAGTTTTGCCTTCCTCTAAAAAAAAATATATATGTTTTTTAAAGATTTCCCTTTTTCTCAGATTGCACCCCAGGAACATTTTTGCAGGAGAGATGATCTGATGCCAAGAAAGCAAAATATCTAATTAGCACTTCTTCTGGCAGGCTGAGTGAAGAGGTCATTAGCTGACTGAACACTGAGACTGTCCCCACAGGGCTCAGCAGCAGCAGGATGGAGCACAGAG
Source organism: Tinamus guttatus (assembly GCF_000705375.1). The sequence continues at coordinate 36,106 of NW_010589811.1, forward strand.
GAGAAGAACTTGGGCCACCAGCTCTCCAGTAAAGAGTTCTTTGGAGCTGCCAGTCTGGAACTTGGTCAGGCACAAATCCAACCACCACTTTTTATCTTCTCCACTCGCTTTTGGTTTTCATTCCCTTCCTAGCAACATGTCCAAAGGAATTACGAACCCCTTTAGTTTGAGTCCACAGCACACATGCTTGGTCCTCTTAGTTGCAGATTTTCTAAAAAGCAACTCGCTAAAAGAGCTGAGGAACACAGCACCCACATAGAAATATACGATGTCTCCACTATCTTGTCCTGAAAATGGACATGACATGAAATTACTGCATGAGTCCAAACACTTGCAGTCCAAACTGGTCAGAAAAGGTGTCTTTGAAATTTAGAGTGGCATCTACATTGATTATCCACTAATAGCCTTTTCCAAAAGCTCCCTTCATGTTTGTGTAAAGGATTAATACTGTGTTGTTTAGCACCATCTTGTGCTGACTTATCCTCTGCAAAGGAATTCAGTCAAGGGAAACACATTTAATTTTAGGAAAAAAAAAGAAAAAATAAACAAAAGCAAAACCCGAAGATATCAGATAAAGGCTTTGCTGTTTGGGCTGGTATGGATTATTTTCCAAAAACAATTTCAGAGTATAAACATTAAGAAAAATAGAAATTCACAGAATATGTCATTCATTACTATTATACAATTAAAAATTAAAACAAAACAGAACACTGTATATGCAATAGTGCATGTAAATGTGTTTCTGACTAGGAGTAAGAGGAATAATAAAAAGGTTGCAATTAGATATCAAAAAAGCAAATAGAGTATTTTTCACAATTCTGTTGCAAAGCTCCCTCCAGCCTAAACCTCAGCAAGAAGTAGACAGTGAAATTAGAAATGTTACCTGTGCAGAGAACTCAAGTTTACCTAAATTAACTGCATGAAGAAAGTTATGAGAGAGCAGAAACTGCTTGTGCAATCTCTACACTGCAGGGTTAATTCATGTGGGCTGCAGCTCATCTCCATTGGGTCCATTGGGCTAGAGCCCCTCCTCTCCCAGCACTGCCCCACTACCCTTGAGAGACACTGAGCCTGCAGCCCTGCTCACAGATAAGTAGCTCATAGCCATAAGTTTATTTATCCTCTCGACACTTCTTCGAAATAGAGGACTTACTTTCCCTATCCCAGAGAAGGCTCTTTGTTTTATTCTTTGCTCGAAGTCAGGTAGCACAGGGGTATAAAGCTACTTTTCTTGCCCCGAGGGGAATGCCTGCTATGAGGTATGATGCTGTCTTGAGAGGTTTGGACCCAGATTTTGGGTCAGACTTCATGCCTGCAGCCCCTCCTGTGCTTGCTGCCAGCACAGAACCCACTTACCAAAGCTGTGTTCAGATACTCTCAGCTGGTAAAAGCAAAGGACCCAGTCTAAATCTTAACAAACTCATAGCATTTTTTTTCCACTTTATTTTATTGTTCTCGGATTAGCTGTTATAAGAACAGGTGAGATTTCACAAAGAAAAAATTTAGCAGGCTATCCTCACTCAATTGCCTCTGTCCTCAGGAAAATGCAGAAAGAAACTATCTCAGTAATTTCCAAAACCCATCTGACACTTCAGAGCTTAGATTTTTTCATACGTTTAATTTTAATGTGCAACCTTTCCAAAGCCTCTGAGTAGTTGCGAACTGAAGCAAAAAGAATAACTTATGCCCATTTTGCAGCAGAAAATCTACGACATTGCAAGGAGGCCCTCTGCAGGGATCTCTCTACACTACAGCAGCCCTCAGCATATCACCTTTCGGTCACCTCTTCCCTCCGGGAAGGTCAAGGAACGCTTTCTCAAAAAAACTGTGGTTCAATCCATACATAAATGTCCAAAATATTTGTGGATTAAACAAATGCTGACTGTGGGCAGACAAGTGAAATGGCTTAGATCTTCCCTGTGACTCAGGTCTCTATTTCCCGGACAAAGCAGACAGATTTCAAATCACAGCCTGGCTTAAAGCGAAAATTCACTCCCTGGCCTAACAGAGATTTGTTGGAGGCAGCAAAGCATAATTAAATATTCCCTTGAGAGAAGCTGTATTTTTTCCTGGACAGATGTAGAACGAGTACTGCAGTGAGAGCTGCTAAACACAGTGTATGGCTTTTGAGAACTGCCTGCTTCCTAGGAAAGAAGAGCATTTGGTGCATTATTAAAAACACACTGCAGATCTCCTCCCTCCTGAAAGAACATAATACCTCTTGAAAATGCAGCATGGAAAAAAGTCAACTTCACCACAGAGCTAATCAAAGGCAACTCAAATTCAGTAGCATTTACCTTGGTATCCTTGGAAATTGCACAAAAGCAGGAGACTAACCAGTTCTGCTGACTGACAGCCCAGGTACAGCAAGCAGTAGTGATATAAATAGATGGAGCAAATGATGCTTTACCTGCTGCACTGCTGTGATAACGTATGCATATGAAATGGCAACACTATGCCAGGGGTATTGTGTAGGATGCTTCTAAAAGGCAAAAACATATATTCTGCTTCATTCTATTCAGCAGTTCAGACTGAACCTGAAAGATAAATAGATTCACTATTGATTCACTCACAGGACAAATCACCAATAGACACAGTAAGACAGGTCTGTCATACATGTTGGTCACGACTTGGTTATTTTCAGTTAAATATTATCTGCAGAGTTTGTGCCTTATAAACGCCAAAGGGAGATGTGATACAACAACCGATCCTTTTGAGAAGATATCTAAGGGTTTTCAGATGCCACAAAAGGGAAATAGTTTTGTGATCAAAAATGATTAAAGGACTTATTTTTATCAGTATTTCTATGAAATAAATCCTGTCCCACAAAATCTGCAAGGATCTGAAAACAGCCTGTACAAAATGATACCCAAGCAGAATAGAAGAAAAGATAGACCATCTTAAAATTAATTTAAATCAATGAGTCTTTTTTAGGTATCAAGCTGTAGAATGCGTTCAGTGCACCACTTTACGTGTAAGGAAATCACTGAAACTGAAATATGAGTTTCTTAATCCAGATGGAACTGGGGAAAACTGTATAGATCTTCTAACTCAGACCTGCATTAGTCTCATTAAAGGTAGCTTTTTTGAAAACAATTTCTTTTAAAGGTTTCTGTTAATCTTGGGTGTAATTTACAATGCACAACTTTTAGCTGCCTATCTTACATTTTCTTCACTTGATGTTCAGTGCTGTCATCTAGGAAATGAGCCAGACCTCTTAAAAGTAGAATCCAACTATGCCACAAAGAGAAGTAAAAGCCCATGAAGACCTCCTCAGGGAGACCCTGCTCCTAATTCTCTCTTTATGGAAATTGATTCCTAGATCCACTTTGGCCCAGCCTATCTTTCACCTGAAAAGACCAAGGACATGGTGACCACACCTCTCATCTCCTTCAGCGTAACCTACTGAAAAGAGCACTTGCCAAAAACTGGATCAAAACTGAGGGTCACTCAGGAGAGGGGATTTCCTCTGTCCACCTCGGGTCACGGTGTGGTCAAGGCATGCAACAGTCGTCAGGCCAGAAGGAAAGCAGATACGGGTGAGTGTGATTATAAGGTAGAGTTTAAGACACTCAGCTGGGAGATAACAAGAACGAAAAACTATTCCATAGGTCTGCGGCAGAATTTGGGGACTAGGTTCTTCCTCTTTTCTTTACCTTTTGAATTACTCGTGGTAATTTCTTTCTCCTGGAAAGCACTGAGAATCACCGTTGAAATAAAAATTTTAAAATCCTTAGTGGGAACAAGTCATTTTCTGCTTGAATGTTTAAGTATGTTTAAAGCATATGGTTTTACAGAAATGATTCCCAGTAGATTTACCTTCCAGCAATTTTCCTATAGCACACTCAGACCTCTTTAACAGTGCTACTTACTTCAGAGTCACTACAGACTTACACTATACTCAGTGTAATAGTGGGATAGTGGCATAGTTCTGTGAATGAGCTACAATTTCCTAAAATTTGAAGGCATACATGACCATCTACTGTGGTACCCTAGTGGACCCAGGCACACGAAACCGTCATCCTGGTTTACGGAAACAGAGTTGTATGTTAGCGCAGTTAAATATATTAGTGCATTCAGCAGTGAGCCAGTGAATTATACCAGTGTAACTAAATAGCGAGTCTAATGTCCGGTCTTTAGAAGTCCCAGGACCTAAAAGAGATTTGTTTTGTTGCTCCCGCATTTCTTGAATACGTTATGCCCTTAGGAATCTGTGCCTGACAACTCATTAAAACTGTAGCCTGCTTATATAAGCACATCTGATTTGGAAAAAAATAATTTTTTAATTAAAATGCAGGCTATTTGAGAAAGTGATTATCTTTTGTGTATGTGTTTGCATGATGACTAATGGATGGAGAGTTAGATCCTGGCATAAGTCTTTAGGCAATTAGGGAAAAATAGTGATAAAAAATGATTATCAAGCAACAGTCATTATTAGATAGCCTCCTCTATTTGTTCACTTTGTAGCTCAAATTCCTCTCAAGTTTCTCAAAAGACAAGCTGAAGTTCCACCAGTATATTATACTGGTGCATATAATTCTATCATAAGACTGCAGGAATTGGTGGGTTGGAGTGTGTGGAGGAGGAGCAGTTTATTTTTGTTTTGCAAAACAAAACTTGCTTGTAATAGCAAAGGTTTTACTTATGTATAAATATATGCTTCTGGTGGGCATATAAAATGACTTTTTAAATAAAATTATCAGAACTGTATTTTTATTACTGAATTCAGCAATTATAGCTTACAAAGCACTGTTATCAACCATGGTAAAAGTGTCAGATTGCAAGCAGAGCACACACATTTGACACAATTCCATTAACTTACCCTAAGGTAGCTGGATGAAGGCTACTGATTTAGCATCCCTCCTGCTCCACCTGACCAAATTTCAAGCTGTCTTGCCCTAGCCAAAGACTTAGCACTTTTGGTTAGATCATGTCTAGACGTAGCCCAGACCATGGCCAGTCCCGCAGGCTCAGATGTCCCTATGGCAGCCTCGCGTGGGAGGGGTGTGCCCCAGACTGACCTCCTTTTTCTCCCACACGCCCTGTTTTTCATGCAGAGGAAACCCAAATGCTGCCCTGGACAGAGGCCATTAAGGCTCTACCAGCTGCTGAAGATACATGACCGAAGAGGCCAGGTCTCTGGGGAGAGCTGATGTGGGGCTACCAAATTAGGTCTATGAGATGCAGTGTAATGACAAATAGAGTTAACTCAGTTGCCTGAACACTGGAACAGAGTGTCATTTTCTATGGCCTACATTATTAGAGACAGAGGGGTGGCAGATAGGAAAAGAAGCTGTGGATGACCCACACTCCTGAGGAAAGGCAGCCAGAGCACTGGCAAAATACCTTAAGGCCTCTGGCATGGCATTAGACACATATACTAAGTCCTTCTGAGTTGTAAGTGGAACAAGGTCAAGTGCCATCACTTTTTTTTTTTAAAAAAAAAAAAAAAACAAGCTTGAAAAAGTTTGCAAACCAAACAGCCAGTGCAGAAGGCGTAATGGAAAGCAGAGTCTGAAACAGTTTATCACAACCAGTTTTACTCTTGGTTCCCCCAATATAGATCCCACAAGCTCATCCATAAATTTTTTCCACCATACTTCACCATCACATACATGAACATAATGTGCAATGCACACATGCATACATTTTTCCCCATTTAGTACATCCATTCATATCTGCTGTTATGTCATTGGCTCCGCAGACCAGCGGCCCAGCTAAGGCACACGGCTTCTTAGACCCGGCTCTGTCCACACAGAGACCACAGTGGGCAGCATCACCTGTAGTCACTTCTCAGTCAAAATGATGCCCAGCTAAATACATACACCCATAGCTGTGTGTCAAATTCAGTCCCTTTAATCTGCAAAAAGACATTCTCTTTACATTTCCAAGAGTTATATGCATGCTTATGACTAAATTTACAGGTCAGCTCTGGTGCTTCCTGCTACTCCATTGATGTAAAAAGGCAACAAATCTGTCTTAGCAAGATGTATTACTTTAGTTATCTGCTCTATACACACACACTTTTTAACAAGCATTCAGAATGACAGAATCCAAACCTGAGGTTACACCGCAAATATTTATGGTAGGGTGCTGTTTACTGTCAGCTTTTTATTAAAAATATTTTCTACTTGAAATACACATACAGAAACAAATAGCAGAACCCTTTAAATAAAAGGAGTATTTGAAAGTTACATCTCATAGACTCACAACCTTGAAATCTTTACTGATGGTTAAAAGAGAAAAACAAAGAATAGGAATAGGCAGTAACAACAGAATGTGACGTAGGTATCAATAAAAAAGATAAAAGCTAAATCAAAATTTTTACTTTTTGGCAAGAATGCTTGGCTTAGGACCTCATCCAAAACTGGTCCACTAGTTTCAGCAGAGCCATAACCAAGCACTTGGAGCCTCAGACAGAAGTAAATTTCACGTCCAAACAGAACTCATACTAAACAGAGGAAGCAAACATAGACAGAAAAATAAGGTAACATCATGCAAAACAATGAGAAAAAATGCTTTTAATAATTGGACCTGTAGAAGAGTAAAGGATAAATGATAATCCAAAAGGCAAGCTAAGAACTAAGCCAAAGAAAAAAGGAATTAAAAACATGTGATCAAAATATCTGTGTAGAATAGTAAAATATAGCAGAAGAGGTGAATAAAAATACAAGAAAACAATCATCTGAGTCATTTCCATTATGCCAAATGAATTTGAGAAACATTTCCTTAAGCTGATAAAAGGAAGCACTCTTGTGTGGCTACTTGTATAGAACATTAGGCTACACAGATTGTAGAAGAGAGTTATGGTTAACCACAAAATTTACACAGTGGCTAGCTCAGCCCTTGAAATTCTTTCAGCAGCCCACGTAACTTGTGTCCAAGTGCATGAGTAACATTTCAGTGTGGTTCCAACATCTCATAATTGCCTAAGAGAAATACAGTCCAGTCCTTTAAGAAATATAAGCTCTAGAAATCTCCAGGAACAACCTCCAAATGAACATAGCTGAGCCCACTGGCCCACTGAAATTTCAAGGTTAAAAGCCAACTGTATGATGGAAACAGGACAGCGCTTTGTTGACTCTGATCTCATCTTGGTTTCAGATCTACATAGTCTCATTCACCATTGTGAGGAGAAGAGTTATAGTGCAAATGCCCACATCAGATCCCATCAGGGGGAATTTGGTTCCTCTTTGCTTCCCAAATTGGGTCAAACATTATGTTGAGAACATAGGCTAGATCCATCTGTCTGAGACAGGTAGATGTGAACAGCATAGAATTATGCCTTCTGTCTAGTATTCAAGGCAGGAGAGAAACTATGATGGCACACAGCTATGTGTGCCATCCCTGGAAACCCTGTGAGTTACCAACAGAGCAGTAGGACAACCGAATAAGCCCAGTCCCTAAAATGGGGCCAAAAGACATCCTGCAGCTGTAGTAGACCCACATCTGTTCTAGTATTTTAGTGAGTTGGTCGATGTCTGAAGATGAGATCATTATCACAGGAATGCATGTAACAAGTCACTGTAGGGGTCACAGGACTTTACTGGAGAGATGGCAATGAAGAAAAGATGTGAAGATGCTGCTACAGTGTTCCAGCATAAACCTGTTCCATTTCAGGCTACCCAAGAGGCAGAAGGAGATAAGTTCTCAAATGAGCTCTAGTTGACAATTTATTTTTCTAAAAACGTGACTATCCTCCATGAATTTTTTTCTAATGGTCCACATTTATTGGACCAAGCACACTGAATGTATATCAAATGTGTATGCAAGTATTTCTTCTAATGATCTAAACTGCACATAATTGTGTAACTGTTATTTAGGCTGGATTAATTCAGGTTCATGTGGCATAACTAGAAAATAAATTATGAGGCTGGGATGAATTTTGTGGCTGGTACATAAAAATAAACAGACTCTAGTTGTCTCTCCAAAAGATTCCTGGAGTTTAGTACTAGAGGGAGTAAAATGTAATAAAAATGTATTGTATGCTCTGAGGATGCTAATGCTATTCAGATTCATGTCTTTTTTTTTCATTGTTCCAGCAATGGACTATATACATATAACCTCAGAGCAAAGTCATTAACGAAATAAGAAGATATTTTAGCTGACCATCTGGCCAGACAACATTAAAATCATTCCTTTATAAACAGGATCAGAAGAACCAAAATAGGTCATACAGTATTGTTGATTGGTTCTTGAAATGGATGAAAAATGCCATAGGAGGCCAGAGTTTGTTTGATGGACAATTTTGGTGCTGGAATCTGTGTAACTAAGACAGGTAGTAGTAATCCATACCAGTTCAAACATCCAAAGGCCTAAAAGACTCATGCCCAGCTAAGTCACACTGCTATAGAGAATATAAAATACAATAAAGGCATGACTAAATGAGCCATTATTACACAGTGCAAGAAATAAGTCTGATGCAGATTCTTTCCTTGGCGAATCTTTCCAGCTGCCAACAGGCAATGGTTTAGGGACTTTCTGAGCCAGAAGTTTCATCTAGTTTATCAAGTTGATGATAATCTGGATTTATTCTCAAACTGATTTTTTTTTTTTGACTATTTTTGACTTTGGCTTCCACATGCTCCAAAGTTCCATTACATAGTTGTTTATTATGTAAAAAGGCATTTTCTTCTGTTTATCTTAAATCAGCTACCATTAAATAAAAAGCCACCCTAACAAAATGAATTGTTGAGAAACTGATAATAATCATTCTGTGGTCACTTTTTCTTTATCATGTAATCTATGGACAGCTATCAAATTTCTCTAGCTATATCTTTCTCAACTTTTAAATTTCTAGTCTTCTATCTTTGTGCAGATGCAATTTCATATCTTTAGTTTTCATTCTTCTTTGTACTTTTTCTTGTTAGAGGTGATAGGATGACCTACTTTAATATGACAGAAGCAGCCAAGGCTATTTCTAAACTACAAACTGCATTGGCCAACTGATTTATATATTTTCAAACAAAGAAAAACAACTCAATCTTTGTGCCTTGCTGCCAGTGGCCCTGACCCACTGATTTGCCTTCCAGCTTGAGCTCAAGACCTGTCACTGTGGACTTGCCTGGCAATTGGGACCATCAGCTGGCTGGTTACCATTCCTGGACCTACTTTATTCTTCCTTTTTGTGTATCAAAGGACTTGGCCCTTGTTCATGGTCTCTGTCCTGGCTGCCTTGGCTTGTGGCTCACCTTGCCTTGCACAGCAGCCCTATTCTTGCTGCTTACAGACAGGCTTCATGAAAATATTAAAAGGGACAACTGACCCATGGGGAACATCACAAGTGCCACGTCATATGTTGGAGTTGCAGGCTTTTTTCACAACTCAGAAAGTATATCTCCCAAGGAAAGATTTTAGTACCGTGGACATTATTTTTCCTTCAGGCAAGACCTCTCAAGGACAAGAGCATCAAAATCTTCAGAGAGACTGTGAGGGATACGCTCCTTCCCCAGCTCATCCTGACTTCTCACATGTAGCCCTGTTCAGGTGTTACCTACCACATTATCTGATCCTGGTAGTTGCCTCCCTGACTTCTTCCCCCACCCAGGCATTAACCATCAATAACAGTCCTGATGGCCCTATCCCGATGGGGAGATAAGGCTAACTGTGAGTGCACCAGCCAACAGTCATTTCTGAATTGAAAGAATGACTATCAGTCAAGTATCTTATCCCATAGACATGGGGACAGCCCAAGAGCCCATTGAGCTCTCCTTGCATGGCAGTGGGCTGCATACAGGGATCTCCCCTTGACGGGACGCCTCTCAAGGATTCTCCTCGAGGTTAAGAGATCCTTCCCACTACAGATTCGTGGTAAGTGACTACAGCGCGCCTTTCTCTTTCTGAACTTGTAAACTTTGTGACTACAGCGCGCCTTTCTCTTTCTGAACTTGTAAACTTTGTGACTGTGCACAAATCCCTTAGACATAAACACTTGACCAGGTCTGGGACTGGATCCAGCTGCACCCAGACTCCTCTCAGAGGGAGTTTGGAAAGCAAGGGGGTCCAATCTGAACCTCGTGACCCAACGGGAGGGTGTCCTTGGTAGTTCTGTGTGTGTCTTGAACCTCCATGCAGTAACTAATAAATGACCTTGTCATAGAATCTCGTGAAACCATTGTCATTACCAATAAAACCTATTCCTATTTCTTTCCCACGAGTGAAGTGCATTGTGTCACTTACCCCCACCACCACTCATTCCGTGATAGAGACCTGAGACTTGATCATGGTTATCTGTCCATTCTTCACTGTAAAGAAAATTTATCAGTTAATGCCACAAAGGTGGTACCAATTCCATCAGCTTGGCTAAAATATAAGCAAATATTACATAGACATCCAAACAGCATTTAGCCGGCTACTCTATGAACATGCTGAA
>NW_010589812.1:17771-34215 GCF_000705375.1 Tinamus guttatus
GTGTGGGGGTGTGTGGGGGGGAGGGTGTGGGGGGGTGGGGGGGGGGGGGGGATCCTGTCACTTCGTTCACACGCCCCTTCCCCGCGAGGCCAAGACTTGATGCTGGAATGCGCAGCCTTTGCTGCGTCCAGCACCCCGCGAGGTGAGACCGCGGTGTTGAGGAGGGGCCCATGCACGTCCTGCGAAGGACGGGCAGGAGGAGCCCAGCCCTTGTCACACAGAAAGCCATAAGGGCACAGGAAGGACTTGGAGACGTGCTGGTCACGGGACTGGCACCTTTGCCTGTTGGACTCTGAAGCCAGTTATCAATGAGCTGCAAGCAATAAACCGGACTTTATTGCAGCACTTCTCTGCTCCTTCCTGCTCATACTGCCTTTGAGTGGGGAGCACAGCAGGTGCCATGGAGCCTGTGCTGTTGTTTTACTCCCTGCATGTGAGGAGGGAGGGAGAGGGTTCAAACCACAGCTGAGGAGACATATCTGAGGAGACAAATCACATTTGAGGAGACATGAGGCACAAATTTAGGGAACTCTCGTGCGATTTTGTCCTTTTTAAGACACTCTGTGCAGGCTTTAGGAGTGCCACAGTCCAGTGGGCTCGGTGAGCACGCGGCTGTGGTGATCAGCGCGCGGGCTGTGCGATTTTGTCCTTTTTAAGACTCTCTGTGCAGGCTTTAGGAGTGCCGCAGCCCAGTGGGCTCGGTGAGCACGCGGTTGTGGTGATCAGCACGCGGGCTCCCTCGGAGTGCATCCTGTACCTGGGCCCGAATCCTCCCGCAGACTCCCGGTCTCCATCTCCGAGGAAGTATCCTTGGAGAGATTGCTGGCTTAGGCGGCTAAGTTCTGGCAGGGAAGAAGTGTGAGTGTAAATTGTAATAGGCAACAAGGTGAATTAAAACTGCTCCAGGGCATGTTCTTCAATTGGTGTGGTGGTTTGCAGAAACAATGCTTACACTGTTCTCTGTGTCTTGGCTGGTACTCTCTAGATTTATCTGCACATGGGGAACATTTGAAAAGAGACTGTACCTTCCATATGTACCTTCCATACCTTCATATCAGCAAAATTTTATGAGTGCAGCTCCTGGAGGTTAACTGATACACCTTCCTGGCTGTTCCAGCAAGGGGAGAAAGTTACCATTCCTGAACAGAAGAGTTAGATTAAGTTAGAAGCTAATGGACGTGTTGGCAGTTACATCACATGTATGAAAGGAGGTAATAAGGCTCCTTTTGCTGCTGGGTTGTTAAAAGAGGGAGCTGCGACAGTATTTAATTGACATACGTTTATTTCTGTAATCAAATGTTTTCTGTTTCAAGTTCGAAGATCTTGATTTTAAATTAGTCCTGATTTTCCTTTTTACAGATATGCCGCTTCCTCCAAAGAAGTACGGTTTTGTCGTTTCCAAAACTGTGTCATATATTTTGGCGGTAAGTTGGAAATTCACATTGCTGTGTAGTCGGTAAAGATGAAATTATTGGGTGAAGTGTATGTTTAAAGCCTTGAATTTTAATCTGATACTGCAAATAAGATTATTTGCAGTAGAATATTTCTGTGCAAACCCCTCTTTTGCCATTATGGCATGGAGTTGAACCTTAAATACTTGTATGCTGGAAGGCCCTGGGCAAAAGAAGAACTCTTCAAAAAGACCGGAAATGTTACTTTTAAGACAGGAGACATAGTACGAGTCATAAATTTCAACTCCAGGGAACCTCAGGAAATCGGTTTTAAGCCTTTTGAATCCTGAGGTGTACAGTTGAAGCTTTTACGCTTTATTGTGAACCTGGTAAAGCATCTTTATGTTACCTGAAAGTATTGATTTAATTTTGGTAGGGCTATGAAAAGCACCTGGCTGTGTAAAAGAGAATTTTAAAATCCAAGTCAGAAATATTTTCCCAGCAGGATGTAGGAGAGGAGACAAAGTCAGTGTGTTACAGTAAGATGAAGACTTCATCTGCAAATGTGCAGTATGCCAAAGGGATACACTGAAAGCAATGTAGAGTTTTTTATTTCTTAGAATAATAGTAATCTATTAAGCATGTTGGAAAGGTTCTTAATTGCTTTCCAAATGTGGCACTCTGCCAGCTCCTAGAGTGTACAGCCATCGATATGTAGCTGTGCTGTCCTTGTTCCTCATTAGCAGGCTGAAGGAATGTTCTGATGCCTTCTGTTCAATTTTTAGCCTTTTGTTTAAATTTTGCATGAGTGGAGAGAAGGAAGTACTTTGAAATGTTTCTGTTTAGAGGTTCAGGAAAAGTTTGCTTTTAACAATGTTATTCTTTTGAAAAAACACTGTTGCCAGGTGTCATCACACAAGTATATCACAAATGTGCAGCTGCAGTAAGACAATTAGTGATGAAAAATATCAAGACCCTTTTCAGCTTGGTAGAAAAGACTTGAAAAATCTCTATGAGGATATTAAAAAGGTAAGAGATTTTGATGATTCTTCTGGGATATTGTAAAGATTCAGACTTTAAAAGCAACCACAGGTTAGGAAAACAGTCATTGAAGGAATATTCCTAATGTACAGAAACAACTGTCGGAAACCTAAACAAGGAGATCATTATATCTTACAGAACCATAACTCATTTTTGTTTTTTCTTGATTTACATAGATAGAATATTCATATGTATCTCCAATTACCATTAAAATGTTTTAAAATGTTTTTAAAACCGTTGCAACTTGTATTAAGTGGAATGAATACAGACAGGAACATTATACGTGTATCCTGTTTGCTCACATCAACAGACTGGCTTTGTAACTTTAATGCTGATACATTCTTTTTCTTTTTTTTTGCAGGAATTGCTTGTATCTACAGCAGAACTTAGGGAAATGTGTGAATATTACTTTGACGGGAAAGGAAAGGCCTTTCGACCAATGATTGTGGTGCTAATGGCAAGGGCTTGCAACATTCATCATAATAATTCCAGGTGAGTCTGTCACCCTTAAGTATATGGGCATATATCTTACTTTAAGTTTAATCATTCCCACATTACCCCAAAATGTCTAGTAACGTTACGAAAATAAAAAGCACTTCAGCAAAACCTGAATTTAACTTCCACTATGAGGCTGTATTTTAGCAGTTAGCAGTGTGAATGGAATTACTAGTTTTGATACATACAGTAAAATGATGGATTGTATTGCAGTTGTTACTAGTGAATAATGTTGCCAAATTCTGATATTTGTAAAGGTTTCAGTCAATTATAACTTCTTGTGTAAATGCTTTTTTACAATCTATCATATGCCTCAAGACTATATTAACTAAAAGTTTTTTTTTTATTCATAACCATTCTTATAGCTATTAATCTCTTGTTGCAGGTAAGAGACAAGAAACGCCCTTTTTATTTTGTAATTGCACAGAAAAGCCAGTAAGCAGGTTGTACGATTGTATAAAATGCTCTGAGACATACAGCAAAGTAAGAGGTATTTTCCCGTCTAAGATCAGTTTTCTAATATTTTAGTATAAGATTTTAAGCTTAAAGGTGGTGTAATCCTCATGTTTTTCAAGTTATATGACCTCTGAAAGCAGAGGAGAAGCATCGTGCTAGCCTTGTACTCTCAGTCACTCATTGCTCTGCTTGACTGCAAATTATTCTCTCAACACGTTCCCATCAGTTGTTATGCTAGTATTTTGAGGAAGGAAGTTGGCTGGAATGTTCCCTGTATTCTAGCTATACTTCCAGTCTTCTCTGGTATAAAATTTCACATTTAAAAACTTGGTTCCTTGTCAGGAGTATTTCTAGACCATTTTATTAATCTTAGGGATTCTTCCTAGCTCTTGCAACAGTTTTTCCTTACTAGTAGGTTAGTGCCTTGCTTGATCTCTATATCAGAGCATTGCTGCTTGATGTGGTACCTCTGCTAGTACAGCAGTGTCCTTCACCCCCTACCATGTGAGTATAGTTCTTGGACAGAAAGAACCTAGTTGGCAAGTGTTGTGCCCTCTGTTGGATCCTCTTGTCTTAAGAAAAGTTATCCAGGTTTGATGATCTTCATACTGCACTCTCTTCAGTACTTTTCATTGGCATTGTCTTAAGAGGAACAAAGTAATTTGGAATTACTCAAGCAAATCAGTACTGTGACAAAGGGCTTAATATTTTTATGGGTGACTTTGGCGTACAAAACAGCATTGCAGTGATGGCACTTCTTGATGACAAAACTGCTCTTAGTTCAGAGGATAATTAGGCCATCCATGGGTGGGAAGAAAGGAAGCATGCCAAAACAAAAAAGGTTGAGTAGCACAATGAAGCAAAAATACCTGCTTTGAGGCTTCTCAGTGTCCCACTAGGGCATAACCTCCAGTGTGATATACAGCCAGCGTGTATGAAAATCCATGATCCTGGCACACATCAATCACAGCACATCCAGTTGAGCTAAGGAAGCAGTAATATCATTGTACGTGGCTTTTGTGGAATCATCTGCAGCCCTGATGCTTACATTCAAAGAGAAAAAGGGCTCTAGGTGTCTCTCAGGAAGGATTGCCAGGATAACCAGGGATAATGGAGAATTTGTCTTAGATACAGTCTGGGAGAGGTTGACTCTTCAAGCATTACAAAATGAAGGCTATGGAAGTAAATAACTGCTCTACAAATCCATCAGGAATAGGAGGGAAAAAGCTATTTAAGACAAAGAGTACTGTTGATAAGTCATAAACTTAGCATAGAAATTCAGGAGACTATTACTAAATGGGACAGTGAGGTTTCAGAGCATCCTGCTATTGAGAATAAGGGAGGACGATTTGGCTTACTCTCATGTGTAGCATGACAAAATTACGAACAGGATTTTGTAGTGTATAGGCAGTACCAAGGAGGCTGGTAAGGAAGTGCGTACTATGTAGGGTAATCGGTGAACAGACATAAGAAGAACTGAATTAGGTCTGCAGCTTTCTAATATACCTATGCAAAAGTCTCTTATTTCCTTTGTGTTCCTGCCTTTACTTGTTCAAGGCATTTCTGGCAGCTTTTGGCATATGTACTTGTTTACCTGTGAAATACATTCCCAGCCACTTACTTTCTTTAATGTGAAACCCTTGGGTCCACTTTTGAGCCCTGCCCTACGTGAGAAAATTGGATATCTGGGCTGAAGTGTCGCGTGTGCTTAAGGGCAAGTGTTCGTTGCTTGATAGTCTACTCTTAGCACCAGTGCTCTTGAGTTAGATATTGGTGCCATTTGACACCTCTTGCAGTTTTTATCTGCACCTCTGAACTATGTTTAATGTTCAAAAGCCTTTTCCTTAATCTGGATGTTCCTTGTACAGGAACAAGCTGAGTTACCATTTCTCTCGTGTTGATTTTAGGTTGCAATTCTGAGCAGGGAGAACAAAAATCTTTAAACAAAGAAGGAGAATGAAACCCTAGGGTATTTACCTTCATCTTCTTTGCTTCATCCCCTTTAAGTTTGTGATTTTATCAAAATTCTTGTAAGTTTATACAAGCCCTCAGAGTACTGCTGCTTTTGGGTTGTACGTGATGACAGACCACCAGGGCTGAGGAGGCCAAAGAATAGTTTGTCTGATTTTGGATGTCCACTTACTGCGAGTTGATCCAGTTTCGAAGTCAAAAGAGAAAAAAAATAACGTGAGGTTCTTGGTGCAGGTTGTATGTTACACCAGCTTCTGAGCTTTAGGCTGCTAATCGTTATGTAATGCATAGCAAGTATGTGTACTTCCTGGTCATGTTGGTATTGATTTCATTGTTGTTGCTTCTTACAGTGTTGCTGCTTCTTCAGGACAAACTTGAAACTCTTACTCTTCATGGGTAAGATTGTATAGGTAGAGATGGAAACACAATATTTGTACCTCTGCTCTTTGATAATACAGACAAAAAAAAATCTTGCTTTCCATTCTGCTTCTACTGACTCTTTTTGAGATGCTTTTCCTCTTTCACGTGTCATTTCCCTTAAAGCATCCTTTTGTCAGTTTATGTTGATTCTTTTCTCAAACTTGTATTTCTTGGAAGCTTTAGTTCCTCCCCGTTTGCATCCAAGATACTGTTCAGAACATCTCCGTACTAGTGTTTTGTATCATGGGTGGATATCAATTGCAGATCACAGGGGTGAGCCAATTTCCTGTTCTTTCCATCCCTAGCATTTTTCTTTCTGCCTCTGGAGCTTGTTCTTGCTGCTTTTTCCAACTATCATATAACTTTCTGGATCTAGCCTGCTTCTGCCTGTGTGCGCATGTGTATACAGTATTGGAAAAGGTGATCTTCTCCCTTGTTGGGCTCTTAGAAGATGCAGCTTTAGAAGGTTCTAGGTCCTGATCTAGGTCCTTCCTTGTGCCACGTGCTGTTGGTGTCCCTGATGGAGCAGGGGGTTGGACTGGATGATCTCTAGAGGTCCCTTCCAACCTCGACCACCTGTGATTCTGTGATCTATGAGGCAGTCTAAAAAGACACCTTTGCAGAGCCCTACCACAGTTTTTGAGACCTTACATTCCCTTAAGGGAATGAGGACTACCCAGATAGTGATGCTTGCACATTGGGGACCTTGATTGCTTTTATTTGTGGAAGGTAGATGCCCTCAGTAGGTTGACTGTCTTTTTTTTTATTTTTTTTTTCCTTGAATAAGGTCACTCTGTTGTGGTACTGCAAGAGAAGGGACAGTTCTATAGGTGATAAATCTAAATGATGAATCTAGAAAGCTATCAGAAGGTCACCACCTGAAGCATCCAGATTGCTTTGTGTTAATATGAGTTGTTTTGTTTGTTTTGGAGGGCTTTTCTTGGTTGCTTTCTATTTTGCTGTTTTTTTTTCTTTCCCTTTATAATCCAAGTGCCAGATTCCAACCCTGAGTTCTTAGGTTGCTTTTACAGTGACTTTTGGTATAATGACAGTAGTTTGTCTTTGTTTGAGGGTGAAAATTCTTGTAAAGAGTTTAAGCTGAGATCATGCAAATCCTCGGTTTCACACATCCTCTGGCATTTCTTCACATAGTGCCTGTGGGCAGATTTCACAGTATTATCACTTAGCCTGGCTAGACCTATCTTTCTGTATAGGTTGTACTCTCAGGAGATTCTTGTGAATAGGTATTTCTATTTCTACAGCCAAATTTTGAGAGAGAAACTGAGAGAAAAGAAAGCTGAAAGAGGTACTAAAACATCCCAATACAGAAAGTAGGGAGTACAAAAACACAAGTACAAAAGGGCAGGGGGAAGGGAAATAAATCTCCCCAAATGGTGAAAGTAGTAATTAGAATAGAATAGTAGAATATACTATTCAGTATATTCAGTACTGAAGAATATTATTTTCTGAAGTAGAAAAATATTTTCTGAAGGGATACAAGGACCTCCTAGTGATATCAGCCCTCCTGCCCTGCCGCCGTCCCCAGCCATCGCTGTTGGAGATGCCTGTATTGCACAGGGCTTTTCAGCAGTTCTGCAAGCTGTAGCTCTTCTAGCACATCCCTCCTCTGTATTTGCTTTATTGCATGCAAGGCCCTTCTGCATCAGAGGCCACACTTCTGAAATGTTTTCTTTCTTTTCCTCCAGCTCTGGGGTTTTCACGGGACAAAAAGCCCAAAACCCTATCCTGGGGCATGTGGTCAGGACACAGTAATCTTGCAAGTTCTTTTGCAGGTTTCCTATCTTTTATGTTAGCAACGTGTCATTACTGGCAAACACATTGCAAAACTCTTTGTTTCAAACTGTAAATACCATTTCTGTTGTTTGAGGGTTTTTTTCCTCTTTGAAGAGGGATAGCTGGAGGGCAGTTTGGGGTTTTGTTGTTTTTAGTTTTTGTTGTTTGTTTGTGTTTTTCTACCTGTAAGATCAGTCTTAGTCTTGTTCTCTGTGTATGAAATGACTATGTGGGGGGTTATGTGAAAACCCCAGGGTACAGTGGGTCTATCAAGCTTGTCATAGAATCAAGCAGGGAGTCATAGTGAGATGATCGTGGACACAAATGATCAAGGCCATAAAGATGAATATAATGTGTGTGCAAAAAGAGAAATTTAGTTATATAAAATGTATGTATTTTTATAAAGACATATCATCTCGGTGTGTTTTTACTCTGAGAATGACACAAAAATGGCATCTTTCCATGTATTGGACGTGTAGGTATCCATTTATTTGTTGACCTGAACTACTGCTACTTTGTGTTTTTGTTTTGCAGGGGAGACAGAATAAAAAATGTCAGGGGATGGGAGTGATCCTGTTTCTTCTCTTTCTGTAAAACAGGCATGCTGCAAATCAACTTTCTACAGCCATCTTGTGAGAATAATTCCATTACAAAATCCCCTGTCATTGATGAGAAGACATAACCTAAGTTTGCAGCAGCAATAACCTAGAAAAGTTTCTGGTGAAACTATTGCACCTGACCTAACATATTGGAAATCAGACACATTAACATGAGCTTCCCTGTGCCATTTTGAGTCGCTTGTCAGAGATGAACTCCACCATGAGACAGAACTTTTCAAAACTTTATTTTGAACTGTCTGTAGTGCTGTCTTCTTGCTATTAAGGACATTGGTATGTCTGTGAGTGTTGCCGCTTACTGCTACTTCCCAGCAGGAAGTCCAGTCTGCTGACTTATTTAATGAAAAGGGGAGCCCCCTGAAAGGAGAGGAATGCATGAAAGGGACTGGAGACTTTTACAGTTGTTTGAAGGTAAGTTCTCCTACTTAGTAACAGTAGTTGTGTTTTTCTTTTTCTGGAAAACTACTTATTCCAAACTAACATTTGACTAAACTATCAGTGGACAGTAACATTTACCTGAAAACAACTGTGAAGGTTTCCAGTTCTTATTCTCAGGCCACAATTTCACAGCCTGTGAGCTGTATCTTGCTATTTTTTCAGGATGTAGAACTCCCACTGACAGCAGTGCGGAGTTCTGCATAAAGGTAGGTGTCAGAACACAGTGTTATGTCAGCAGACTGCAAGATGTTCTTTCATTTTATGATTAATCACTGGATTTTAATAGCTCTAGGCAATGCAAGAAGATTTTAAATTTCCTTCAGTTACGCTGAAATGAATTTTTCCATTTTTTTCTCAACTCTTTTTCTGTTCTGCTAGGAAACAGAATGATTTTCTCATTATATGTATGCAAGAAGTAAGGTCCTGGATATTAGAAGTAAAGTGTTGTTGTTTTGGGGCTTTACCCATGTGTGGATGGATAAACTTGCAGCTATAAGGCATGGCTGACTGGCATCCTGTATGCAACCCTGAAAACAGGTAGAAAAATAAATAGAATACAGGCAGAAAAAGACAAGATACTTGAACAAGGCAGTGATATTTGGATAGTAGGGTAGATGGTCCTCTGTCTGACCTGTGATGGCTCTTTTGTGTTCATTTTTTCCACCTTCATCCCTAGATAATTGCTCCATGTTCTTTCATTACCTATTTTTTTCACCTATTTTTTTAAAAAAAAGTAGGTGTGAACTACTGAGAGTTGAATCATCAGTGTTAGATCACCCAAAAGCTGAATTTCGAGTGTGTTAGCTAGTTATCAGTTATAGTTATAGATTGCAGTATCACTCCAGTTTCCTCAGGCTTTTGCAGAACCCCTGAAGTTGCAGAGTATTTTTCAGTTTCAGACAAAATCTGTGAGTTATGCCTTTCAAATATAAAATACAGATTTTTGTGCCTACTGATCAGGAGATCCTCTACCCAGTTATTATTAGCCAGCTTTGGAGATTTTTGTGGTGCTGCCTGTTTTTGGTAGAGCAACACAAAGATAGAGAAAAGTTTAAAAAAAAAAAAAAGAAAAAGAATTTATTTCCTGCAAAGCTGTATGGCATTCTCTCACTGTCCCTTCTCTAGATGTCCAACTCCTTGAAATCAAGTATCCTCTATGCTGTGCTGTTTAATGCAGTCTGGATTTAGAGGGGCCAGAGTCAATAAATGAAGAGTGTTGCAGTACCATTAATCCAGCTATACAGAAATGGGCCTAATAAAGATGCAACTATCCCATTGCACATACTGTACTAATGTGATCTGATTTTTCTCTTGTTTCCCTAATTCTAGGTTTGAAAGATGGGTCCAGACCATGAAAAAGCTGCAGTAGACATTCTCAGAAATAATATTTGTTTGCTTTCAGTGGAGATTTTTTACATCAAATTCACTTAATTATGTGACTTTTTATTTTTAGGGAGATGCAAGCAAGCCAGCGCTCTGTGGCCATAATTGCAGAGATGATCCACACAGCTAGTCTAGTTCATGATGATGTTATTGATGATGCAAATTCTCGGAGAGGAAAAATGACAGTCAATCAAATCTGGGGAGAAAGGAAGGTGAGTTTGCCATTCTGTACAAGATTTGTCTTTCAATGCAGGCAGAACAGGAACAGCTAGGATTTTGTCACGTTGCTAACAGTGGGCTGAGAGCACAGTTCCACACTTAGTCCAGGGCAGGAGTGAAGCAGTGTGTCAGGGTGCCTGGGTTTGTGGGCAAAATGGGTGATTTTGAACTTTTGGAAGCATTAGAGAAGGTTTGGTTGCAGTGCAGTTCTTACTGAGTTTAATTTCACTATGCAGTTCTGTCGTGCATCCTGGAAAACTTTGAACTTGTTCACATTCACAGCCCTCCACAGGTTATCCTGTTTCAGTAGTAAACATAACATGTCTTTCAGTCAGCTTAAGAATTTTTTGAAATGGTTGACTAGTACAGACTGTTCTCTTTTACTGTTATCACTGCCTTGCAAACTGAGAGAGAGGCATTTGTTAAAAGGAAGCTCCTAACTGGAAAATGCGAGGAAAGAAAGAAGCCATTGGCATATTTGAACTTGTCATGGCACCTCAGAGCTAATGTGGTGGAACACGGCAAAATGGTCAAATAGAGTGGGAATGTTTAAAGAATCTCAGCAGGCAAACACACGGTCAGTTATTGCATACAGGAAGGATGTTGCTTATGTAGCAAATGCCTAAACTGTAAGATAGGCATTCAGAAATGGTTCTAATTTAAATGTTTGGCTACCTCCTGTTTTGCCCTGTTAGAATGAGGAAATGTGCATTTTATATAGGAAAATTATGTGATGTGACTAGACCAGCCAAGTAGAGAGGATCCTATTGTCTCTGTGAGCATTTACAGGAAAAGGCTTAATTTTTTTTTCTTTTCTTTTTTTTTTCCTTAGGCTGTTCTAGCTGGAGATTTCATCCTCTCAGCTGCTTCTGTAGCTTTAGCACGAATTGGAAATACTACTATCATCTCTGTTTTAACTCAGGTGATTGAAGATTTGGTGCGGGGTAAGGTCTCTTTCTATTTTTATCTTCACATTTTTTTGCCCAAGCAATAAACCCATAAATAACTCCCATCTGTGCAATTTTTTTAGGTGAATTCCTCCAGTTGGGTTCCAAGGAAAATGAGAATGAGAGATTTGCTCACTACCTCGAGAAGACTTTTAAGAAGACTGCAAGTCTTATAGCAAACAGTTGTAAAGCAGTATGTACGTCTGTCTCTTCTAAAGTTAACATACCATACTGTAAGCTTCACAGCTAAACTCCTAATTATTGCTCCTTTCTCTGGAGACACTTCAAAGTAAATCCCTTAAATGCTATTCTGCCAGGATATAAATGGCTTTGAGATGGTGGATTCTCTTCCAGTTCAGCTGTGCAGCCTCCAATATTGGTTTTCTTGTCTTTTTTTATTTCTGTTTTATATTCATGCACAGATTTATTGTTATCCTCACTTGAATCAAAGTAAGGTCAACAGTGTCTGTCTCTAATTTACAGAATTCAGCAAGCTTGAGCCAGTGTTTTTAATGTCAGTTGAGATTTCTGGAGTCTGCATTTATTTATTTATTTATTTATCTGTCTATTTATTTTAGGCCACTTCCACATCTGGTCCTACTCATTAGTGTAGAAAGAGATATTAAATGAAAACAGTAGGAGGAAAACAATACTTTTTGTATATTCTTATGTAGCTTTGCTTTAGAAAAGAAAGATTTTGCCCTTTGCTATTGGTTAAATCACAGGAATTAAGTATTTGTCACTGGATAAATTTAGGTGACTAATCAAGTAATTTTGCCTCGTGTTACATTATAAAAGGAGTACATACTTGCTGATTTGCCTGGGGTTTTTAATTATCAATTGGTTGGATCAGGATCCAACCAGACAAATATCCAAAACAACCTTTCAGTCTCCTCTTTGCAGAGGGAGAGGCCTGTTTCAAGATGATGTTCATATTAAATATACATATCTATATATATAAAAACAGTGTAGAAAAATGGAGAAGCTGGGCAATAACCTCACTGCAAGAGAGTTTTATTTTTATTAGAGGAGGAATAGCAGATGTATGTAGCAAGGGGGAGTTCTAAGAGAACTGTGCTATAATCTGCGCTAGTATTAATCATCTTCCTTTGCTCTCAGAGAACTGTTATGTTTGTGCACTAGATAGTAGCTGAAAATTGCGTAAATCAAGAGGATCGTATAGAATAAGAGACACAGTTTTTTGTGGGGAAGGAAAATGCTTTCGTTACATGAATTCTTCTAGTTGGAGGAAGAAGTTCAGTCTCCTGGATTGTTCATGTTAATGGTGGTATGGCAGTGGAGAATGTCCCTTTGCAATTCTTCACTCATTTTCATGGAAAGTTGTAGTAGGAAGGAGAGTCACATCATTCTTCTACTTAATAAAAATGTGCAAGCTTTTATATTCATTTTGACAATCTTCTTAAAAGAACCTCCATGGTTAGAAGAAGAATCACCCTCCCACCCCTTATTCCACTTCCCACTCAAATCCATGCAAGAATTAAAGCTTTGAATACTTTCTTCTAGGTTGCACATGAGATGCTTGTTAAGGGGAAGGAAACATGTGTGGCTGCCCTCTTCCAGTGCTTCACTTTCCAGGGCTGAATTGTTAGAATTTTATATGCAGTTAAACTTTGTTATAAAGAAAAACAAGAGATAGGTCTGTCCTTGTGACAAAACCATGCTTGCATACAGTGGCAACAGTTTGTATATACATCTCCCCATCAGTTTATTTATGTGTAGATTAAGAGAACTGTGCTGATATCCCTAGCAGTAAAAAGCTATTTTTGATAATTTGGGCCATTAAGGAAAAGGATGGAATGAGAAGAGTGTTGTGTTATGTGTGGCAGAGATGATCACTACGATCACCAGGTTTAGCTTGTAAAGAAGTTCACCTGTATTTCAGCTGGGAATGAACAGTATTCACACCTTGTTTTCAAGGACAAAGCTAAGGGAAGAGAGAGAGATTATTGATGTTGAGAATATTTTTTACACCTTAATAGAGTAGTATGTCATTGGGAGCAGCTCGAAACTCATTAATGATAGAAACAAATTAGCATCTGATTTCCTACGTATAGATAAGATAAAAAACTATTACCGGAAAAAAAAGTTGTCAAACTAATGTGAACATGCTCTTGGAATCCTTCATTATATGATGCCTTTGAAAGGTATTACTCAAAAACAAGATAATGGACATTGCATTAACACTAGAGGGTATTCACTGCATTGGTCATCTTCTGTATCTCCAAAGCATCACTGCATGTGAATCAAAATTCCTTTAAGGTAGATCGAAAAAACATCTATCAAGATGTTAGAGCCATCAAGTCACAGCTTGCGAGATGTTGCAGTCTCCCACTTATTTATACAATAATTCTGCCTGGGGGAACGGGTACTGAATTTGCAGTCCAAGTAATATATTGCAAGAGGATGTGGTGGCTTGTGGCCTAGAGGGTGACTGAAGCCTTAGTTACTGACAGGTATTTCTCCGACAATGTGAGATACTCTGGTTCAAAAATTCAGAAACAATAAGGAAGAACTGGAATTTCCATCAATCATCAGGCAAATTGGAGAGGGCAAAATAAGCCTAGCAGGTTACCTCTCTCAGTCCTTTTTCTTCTTGCTGTAATGTAAATTTCGAAAGCCATTTATATTCCACATAGCATACTTACAGCAAGGGCTAAAAAACATTCTTGTTTGAGGTCAGTGTAAAGTTGCACTAGAAATTCTTGATTTTATTTCGTAGAGCTTTGAATTTTATAGCTTTGGGCCTTGATCTTGCAAACTCATGTACACAGACATGTCCTTGCAGGCTCGCATGGAAAGGCAGGACTTTGTATGGAAGGTCTGCCTTCAAAATCAGAAGAAAAGGCAGAGTCTACAGCTCTATACCTACCTGTGAGCTCCTGCTTAACTATTTCATGGTTTGGTGTGTGCACAGGGCTCTGTATGGATCTGGTGGCTAAGAAAATTAGATGCCTTTGGATATATTAGATGCTGGGACACTAACAACAGTGTTGACCAGCTTGAGGAGGTTCGTACAGACAACAAAAAAGTCTTAAAGCAGATGTAGGCTCGTATCAGTGGAATCAGATATTGCAGTCAGCCGGTAGATCTTTCATTTTATTTAAAATGCACTTATTCTCTGGGGGCATATATTCTCCATATTCTCTTTTCTAAGAAGGAGAATAGCATAAGTGCATCACAAATTTTCAAGTAGATAATCCTCACTTCTGTAAAAGCACAGTTTTTATAAGTAAGTGCGTGTTACTTGAGGTCAAATACATGACAATGCAAATTCAGCACAAGGAAACAGTTTTCAGCTGCGTGTAAGGGCTGCTTTCAGGCAGATCGCGTCCTCTCTGAGGCAGGCCTTTATAACCCCTCTTACTAGAGGAGCAGGTACTAAAAGGGTTTAAAGAGCTGGGAGGAGGCAGCAGCGTGTCCTGCAGCCCCAAAGACCGGCCACGTCCTGCGCTGCTCGGCAGCAGCGTGGCCGGAATGACGGGGGAAGGACGATGCTCTCCCAGCACGTGGGACTCCCTGGGCAGAGCCGTGGCCAAGGCTGGGCTCCCCCGAACGTGGTGGGTGAGGCCAGGGAAGTGGCAGTGGGAGGGCTGGGGCTGGTGCCAGGAGAAGCCCAGAGTTGGGTTTGTTTTGGAGAAGGGAAGACAAAGGGAATCCTCCTGCTGCCTACAGCTAGGAGAGGAAAGGTGTAGAGAGAACAGAGCCAAAGTGTTTTCAGATGGCAGGGAAAGGACATGCTGCATTATGGAAAATTACAATCAGATATTAGGGGAAAAAAAAAATCTCCAAGAGGTTGGTCAAGCACTGGAACAGGTTGACCAGAGGTGGTGGTGGTTCTCCATCCTTGGAGATAATCAGAGCTCAACTGGACCCAGGCCTGAGTAACCTGATCCAACTCTGAAGTGAGCCCTGCACTGAGCATGGGGTTGGAACAAATAATCCTCAGAGGTCCCTTCCAAATTATCCTTTTATTCTGTTGGAAAGAGGAAGTAGTACTGGAGTGTGATACTGTCTGGGCACAGCTGCTGGGTGAGTCACAAGGACGAAGCAGAATCCTGACTGCTTTGGGAGATGCCCTTGGAGGAGAGAGTGGAGAGCAGTGAAAGGGGAAGTCTTTAGAGCTGTCTCTTCTTTCCAAGCCAGACACAAATCTAGGAGAGGGAGTTTGAGGGTGGATATCTCTTGTATCGTTTACCAAAGTGCATATCCTTGCCCAGCAGAAGGTTTCTATGCCAAGTCAGAGGTGTAGATGGGTAAGTGCTTCAGGCTCCAGCTGCTGTTTTTGCACCTGATCAGTACCAGAGCAGATGCATCCACCTAGAGCCCACCACAAAACATTTCTTGGACTTGAAGTTCAGTAGAGAGGCAAGACTGGTTTATGTCTTCCCTCTTTTATGTAACATAAAATAATAGAAAGATTCAGTGATTTAAAAAAATGTTTGAAATAATGCCAAGTAGACTGATTGCTTTGTTGAATTCAAAGAACCTTTCTGAAGAATTCCCTCCACTTGATATTAGGAAGGATTTTTGATCATGATTTATGGAGGACATACCTGAAATCTTGCAGGATGAGCTTTGTAATCAACCAGTCATGTCAGAGGAGCTACAGGAAGTCCTCAAATGATGGGTTTTATCAGTTTGGCACAAACATAATTAAGCAGGCATCATTATTCTGATTTGTATTTATAACAAGCTGCAGTTATGCCAGGATGGCCTCAGTTGGCCACCCCGTGCGTGGTGCCAGTGAGTGTCCCCAAGCCACCTGCCTGCAGCCCAGGGAATGTCCCTATGGGGGCGATCAGCACAAGAGCCGCTGCGGAAACCGGCTCCGGCAGGAGCTCCCTCCTGGACAAGACTCCATCCTCGAGCTCCCTCCTGGACCAGACTCCGTCCTGGAGCTCCCTCCTAGACCAGACTCCGTCACAAGACTCCATCCTGGAGCTCCCTCCTGGACCAGACTCCGTCCTGGAGCTCCCTCCTAGACCAGACTCCGTCCTGGAGCTCCCTCCTAGACCAGACTCCGTCATGGAGCAGGAGTGTGATGCAAGCACAGCCAGGGTTGCCACTGGAGGGCTGATAGGCATAGAAAACTTTATTTTCATGTATTTACTTTTTATCTTCTGAAGTGTTCCTAGCTTGAATAAGAGTTATGAAGCTCTTCTCTTTCAGGGATCCAAGTTGGTTTTGCTCTGATGAAATTGGCTCATGTAAAGACATTCTGTAACTCACATTTCTGTTCTTAAATTCACAT
>NW_010589812.1:34236-44558 GCF_000705375.1 Tinamus guttatus
TATACAAGTAACGTCTGTGTCCACAGGAGATTCTGCCAGCAGGGATAGCTCTGCTCTGACTTTACAATTAAAGGAAAAAGCTCTTCCTCTCCCCCTCTACCAATTTTCCCAACTCTGACCCCTTGCCATTAATGAGGATTTTGTCAAAAACATCCATTTAAACAAAACTGATCTACTGAATTTCATATTTC
This sequence comes from Tinamus guttatus, assembly GCF_000705375.1. The sequence goes on from NW_010589812.1 coordinate 34,428, forward strand.
AATTCTTTAGACTAAATTTGGTGATAGCTAAAATTTCTTTGACACAGGTTAGATGCAGCCTTGCTGATCTTGTTTGGGTCTTATTACAGAAGCAACTGGAAGTTTGCTGGGATTTGTGTAGCAGTGGAAGATGTCAGCTTTTTGGGGCAAATAGTACCAATTAAGAGACAAGTATCAAAAGGAGGATAAAAGGGCACGATGTTCCAGTTTGATAGACCTTGACAACTTTTATTTACATGCCTTGTAATTCCAGTTTACTCATTCAGGACTCTGTGTGATTCGACATAAATTAAGCAGCATCACTTCTCTGCTTTTCTTTCTTACTGTTTTATCAAGCCACCCAGATTCCTCATGGTTTATTAGTTATCCAGGTAACAACTTGAAGACTTTCTGGTGTTCAATAGAATGAAATGCAGTGACACATGAGATGATAGTCTGTGAGCTTGCGCAAGGTGCAATATGTTTATATCCTTCAGTATCTAGTGTTTTTTTTTCCTGCTTCCATCTTCATGGTCCCCTCCTCAGCTCTTCTGAGACTGTTTTTTTTGTTGTTGTTGTTTATCCTATATTTCATTACCATTGAATAATTTTTGTGTATGTGTTTTCCTAGCACATATTTTTGGTTTTAAATTAAGTAAAAATTTATCTTCACTCCTTCAGTTAGTTGCAGCAGTACATGTCTGGATTCTTGCCCCCTACTTGCTTTATTGAAGGCTAGCATTAAGCAGAGTGCTTTAAGTATAACCAACCTAATTTGGCAAAATATTTAATCAGTATATAAATGCAGAAACCTTAGTATCTTATCTTGGGACAAGATATTTATTCTCAAATCTTCATGGGTCCTATAGGCTGCTTTGTAAAGTTTGCTCAGCAAAACTTTTTTGTCACAGTCAGTTCCTGTACCCATCCCTGACTAAAGTGGTTATTTGTTTGTCTCAGTTTGTGATAGTTTTATCTAACTCTTTGGATTTCCTTCATTCACTACCTTGTTTTTCTTTGCCACTCATTATTGATCCTTTTCTCTGCACACTCTCCTCTCATCTTCATGAGACCTTCAGTTTGGGTAGTCAACATCACCTCTAAAAAAAACTTTCATCTCACCTGTCCTCCTAAATTAGGTGCAACCCTTCAAGTGTTGTGGCTCTTTAATGACGCTTGTAATGTCCATTTATCTGTTATCAGACCTCCAGTTATCCCATGGCTGATTTATATATGTATTTCTACACATTTCATTCCCCTGTCGCTGGGCTGTCAATGACTACCAGTCTGCATGTGCAGTGCACCTGTATTTTGTCTCTCACCACCCTTGCACTATGATTTCTGTCCCTGATAAATAAATAATACACCTAAGCTCAAGACTTGAATTTATTTTTAATGCTGCACTGCAGTTCACTCTTGCTCTCTCATGGGCTTGGTTTTTTGTGTGTATCCACAAGCAGAGATAGCCAGGAAGGTGCTGCTGACCTTTCCCAGATTCCTGGGATTCTGGCAAATCCTGGGTGTGATTCCTGCTTTCCCCCCATTCCCAGGTTCCTGCGGGAGCTGCCTGCTGCTCGGACAGGCACTAGCAGTGGCTTCCAACTAAAGCTTTCTGTTTTCTTCCTCCCACCTCCCCTTTTTTTCTTCCTTTTCAGGTTTCTATTCTAGGCTGCCCTGATCCCAAAGTTCATGAGATTGCTTACCAGTATGGGAAGAATGTTGGCATAGCTTTTCAGGTAGAGTATTTCTCCACTTTTGTTGAACTAATGAGAATCTGAAGTTTAAAGTTTTGAGAATTGCCCTGAAATCAATGCGGTCTGTTTAAATTGCCTTTATAAATCTTCTTTTAATGAAGATTATTCTATACTTAGTTCTCTCTAATGTAAAAATGATAATTAATCTGTATGTTTATCTTCTTCCAGCTAATAGACGATGTGCTGGATTTTACATCATGTGCTGACCATCTGGGGAAACCAGCAGCAGCAGATCTCAAGCTGGGATTGGCCACGGGCCCTGTCTTGTTTGCTTGTCGACAGGTAAGTCCACAGGAACTCTCCCTGCCAGAAAGAAAGTGGGCATTGTTCTTTTAAAAGGATATTTTGTACTTTAATCTGTGAATTAATTAAATGGTTTTAGTCACTGTTGTATTCTTGATTTCCCTGGCAACAGTGGTTTTGCAATTGCATTTTTCCTTTCTCATTCTGAAGATTTCTAAGCATTTACAAAGAAGAGAAAAAATTGACTTTAAGGGAAGACACAATAGTGTGACTGCACAGTTACCCAAGCTGAGCAGCAAGCAAGCTGCACGCTGTCTTCCGTTTGTTTGTAGTGACAATACTGGTAGATGTTAATATTAGGAAGTATTGTAGAACTGAGGAGGGTAAAGAATAAACCTTTGAATCTTAAAATAGTGTTTTCAAGATCTAAGCTACATGGATCTAATGGTGAAACGGAAAACAGGAAAATCACATCTCCACAAGAAAGGAGTTGTCTGTGTTTATGCCATCGTCTGAGACTGGGAGGGAAATTGGAATCCACCAAGTAGAAAATGTAGGAAGCTTTAGAGAGGGTGCAAAGTAAAGTTCAGCCACAAAGTTTTCAGCTTTCATCTGTGTCAGGAGCTTCCATCCTCCCTCCTCTGCTGGGTGTGTTTGCTGTGTCGGAGCAGTTCCACTTTAGAGCACGTGCAGAGAGGACCAGCTGAAATACCACAGACCTGCAGCATGAGAGGTGAACGTGCCCTGGCCGTGTACTAAAGGGCAAAGCTTTCAAGATAGCTGCATTTATTGCACATACATGTTCTTCTGGTTGGCAAACAGCCGCCTCCCTGGGCACTCTAACTGTTAGGCCTAGTACTGAAAGCAGCACTGTGCAAATGTCTGACCCTGGGAGAGGGCCAGCGGTTCCAGGGCTTTCCAGCCTGCTCTCTGGAGGTTAGTCCTAAGCAGCTTCCTGTTCGTGGTCTTTGCTGAGACATCCTGTTCTCCCCAGGCTCTGAATATGGCCCTTTTTGCCAAATTCTGGATTTCGTACCCATTCTGGGGCCAAGTTCTTAAACTATCTGCATAGTTTTTAGGCAGGCACCTCTATCCTTCACTGGATTTAGTGCCTTTGTTTTGTTTCCAAGCTTGTTGCTTACAAAAGGGAGGAGCTTTCCATTCTTTGCAGTTGTGCTTCTAAAGGTGAAGGTACTAAAGGTTCGCTTGCAGAAGAGAAATGAGGACCATAAGCTTAAAATCAGGTTTTCAGTGGCTCAAGGGTGATTTGGAAGAGTGCAAGGCAAACAGAAGTGTCACCAGCACCAAAAAAGAAATTAAAATGGTGCTAACGCACAAAAGGGGAAGGGAGTGGTTGGTTTAATGAAGATGCTGCACCTTGCTCGAGCTTCTGGGTCAACGGGGCTAAAAAGATGTAGGACTTGCAAACCAGTCCTTCCAAACAAACTTCACTGCATGATACAAGATTGGCCCCAGCCACTTTGAATAGGAGCTGTAGTCTGCGATCTCTCATTGGAATTGCTCAAAACCTGACCGAAGAAAAGTTTTAAATAGCTTGTCAATAAAATACAACTTTGATTTATTTTTTTTTTCTGAAAAAAAATAAACAAAATTTTTTAAAAAAGAGATTTTTTGGGAGCAGGAGAAAGAATGTGTGTGCTTGTTTGTTTCCCTCATCCTTTGAGCATTTATGAGGACGTGTGACTCAGAAAGGACAGGAAAGCAAAGAGTACTGGCCATGTAAGAAAGCGGATCCGGAGACCACCCCGCTCCCTGTTCTCAGTGTCCCCATCCGAGCCTGTCCGTGGGAGCCGTGAACTTGGAATCAGTATCTCAGGATTTGATCCTACGCAACAGAATCTGAGCAGTCATCGGCCACTGGAGTTGATTAGAGGGACAGTGACAGTCTTGGGTACTAGAGTACAGAAAGAGGATGCAGTGGTCATGATATATATATATATATATACTCACACATATATATTTAAATACTTTTAGAGAAAATCAAGCGCATTAGAGAGACGTTAAATATGATTTGGCAGCAAATGGGTAATGCTGATTGTCTTATGGGTGTTGACTATTCCAGATTTTTAATTAAAGCTATGTATTTAATCATATACTTGTGCTGCCTGCCTCTAACTTTGAACCTCACCAATATCAGTTATGAGTTTTATCAGATAAGAGGTAAGGTTGTAATAGAAAAATAGGACAGAAAATAACTTTGTAGGTTCTATTTTAAAACCTTCCTTGTTCTTGGTAGGGCACTTTCGAACACTTCCTTATGTCTATTTTTGCCCTAGATGGCAAGTGCAGTTTTTGCTTTGAAAGGTATCCAAACACCTTACCAAGCTTCCCACAAGAACCAGAAGGCTTTTTTGCTGATAATTTCCTGCTGTAGTTAAGAAATTCATGGAACAGCACTCTAGACTTATGATGTATAAACAAAATAAGTGCTCAGATTTGGAGCTCTTCTGAACAGACACTGATCTGTGCAATTACTAAGGGATGCTTCATCTGCTTGTATCTGAGAATACAACCTCATGACGAAAGAACTTGAAGTAGCCCAAAATGTGATTGTTAATTATATGCTGCTTTCCTTTTTTTTTTCTCTGTTTGAAATTAATATTACTGTTCCCTTGCACAGCCTCTGATTTATCTTGAAACCCTCCTGTCGTCTTCCTGACAAAGATACTTGTAGTGTGCCTGGCTCTTCAAGCGATGACCTTCTTTCCTGTTTCTCTCCCCTCCCTCTACAATGCATCTGTTTGCATTGGAATATTGAGGAATGAGCTTTATGCAAAAATGTTTAGGTCAACTTTAGTATTTTTTCTTATTTATTCAGTACTTAAAGTTTATTCTTTCAAGAAAAAAATAACATTTTTAAAAGAAATCTACAGTAGTTCTGCTAATTCTAAAGTCACTTTTAAAATAGCACAGCTCATGCAGTTTGTTTTCAATGTAAGCATTCCTATCAAATGTTTCTATATTACCCTTTAAATGGTACTGCTACATACTGCTAATAATAGCTTCCCACTAAAGGTTTGGGATTTTTATATTATTTAGGGCTTAAATATAAAAAGTCAGGCAATGTGCTCCCTATATCATTGTAAACATAAATAATATGACAATGAATAATATGAACATTGCAATTAAATTGTCATTATATGGGAAGGAAACTGGAATCTAGAAAAAGCCAAGTCTGAGTCACTAATAAACTTTTAAATGTATCTTCTGTAGGAGAGGAGCGCTGTGAGTAACAGAGTGTCATGGCAATAAAATATGTTGTTCTCCACAACGTGTTGGTCTCGAACAACAGTTTTGCAGATACTTGGTTTCAAGAGCAAAGCTGTGCAAGGAAAGCACATCCTTGCCCACAGGTGCTGCAGTACAGGAACCTTCTGCCTTCCAGGCAGAAGAGCAAATTCCCCATTCCTTTCAAAGGATTCCTCCACAGCGACTTCCTCTGAAGCTGTGGTCTTGCTTTGCTAGTTAGGCCCCAAGATTTCTCTTTCTGGCCCGTCGGAGGGAAGGAAGTTTCAGCACGTTTACTGGAGGGGTACAGTGACTGGCTCGGACCCCTGAGCTGATTTATAGGCTATTGCTTGTGCACTGCCAATGACACCCTGTAGGCGCTTGGGAACAACAACACATTACAGCCCTTGTTGGGCTCTTGCCACCGAGCTTGTCTGTATTTACGAAGGGAAGGTCGGGTGCCAGTAGAGAAATGTGTGGCTTAGATACAGAGCTGAGTAGCTGAAAACGGCTGATTTTGGCCACATGAACATTAAGCTGGGCAGTAGCTGCAGATTTTTGAAGCTGCAGATTAAAACCAACTCACTGATTTTAGTCAAATTTTCTTGTGCTCCAGGTGAACAGCAGATTTTTTTTTTAGGCTAGTAGTGCTTACAGTATTTGAGATAATTTGGCTATTTGAACAGCTGTTTCTTGCTTCAAAAAAAAAAAAATCCCTCCTCTTCACCACAAACCCATTTGGCAGGATCTTTCTTACCCAAGCCCTCTTTGCTGTGTTGTTTACGCACGTGGACAAATGCTGCACCGCCCTTGGCTCTCTGTATGCACCAGCTACAGTTGTAAAATACCAAAGCACTGAAAGGGACAAGTGGATGCCACAGGATCAGTAAGGGTTTTATTTGACCTTATGGGTGGAATATCTGTACAACAAACCTCTCTGTGGTGGGTGTACAGGTGGGAGCCAGCACTTGCGATGCAGAAATACCTGAAGCAGCCTCAGTACCCCTGGAGGGATTCCCCGGAATACCCTAGGAATTACTAGGTCCTCAGTTCCTCATGATGAAGGGCAGGTGCTAACATTTGCTACCGACAGGCTACACAGTGTCACGGTTGCAAATTTTAAATGCTGGAGCTTGGCTATAGCACAGTCTTGTGCAGTTTCAAGGGATTAACCATACTGCTGTATCCGTGGTAACTCTACCTCGAAGGGACACCAGTGGCCAGGCAAGGCAGCACGCGGTGGTTCTTCTTTATATGGCAGCAGCTCATAAGAGTATAAAGACTTCTCCCTTTGTGCTTAGTTTCCAGAAATGAATGCTATGATAATGAGACGATTCAGTAAACCAGGAGATGTTGAACGTGCTCGGAAATATGTGCTGCAGGTAGGACTGATATAAAATATTTCATTCCTCTTTGCTGTCCATGCTGAAGTTAATCTGAACGTCCTTGCCTCTGAAGTCAGCGAGCAAGGCTGTGCTTTCACATGGGTGCTGAGCCACGTGCTACGCGTAGGGCCCAGTTAGTGCTCTTCACGCGGCTTCCCCAAGCAGAACACCAACCCCGTAAGCAGCAAGTTCGTGTTTGGGGCTCGGTTCCAGGGTGGCGGGTTCCACCAGCCAGTGTGAGCAGCAGGGACCACCCAGCAGTCTGGCATCCGCAGCACGAGCGCTCCGTTAGTTGTAACTGCATGAGTAACTGTGCAGAACAAACAGCAGAGCAGGGGTGGGGAGTGCGTCCTGACAGTGTCTTCTCAAACATTAGCTTCTAGTCCTACTGAATAACATATTAATAGCAGTATTGCTTTGTAATACACTTCAGTTTAGCATACATGAACTTTAGTATTTTGGGGAAGAAATGTAAGATTCGGGGAATAAAGAATTAATCCCTTTTTCCTTCATAGCGTAATTGTTAAATATCCAGACTGCTTACTGACCTTAACAAACCAGAAGCGCTTCCCACTTTAGCCAGCAAAGGGCAGGGGGGAGGCTGATGTCTTGTCCATGGCTTGTAACTGTGTCCTTATGCAAGAGTGACGGGGTGCAGCAAACGACCTACCTCGCCCAGCGCTACTGCCACGAAGCCACACGGGAGATCAGCAAACTGCGGCCCTCGCCCGAGAGGGAGGCCCTCATCCAGCTCACGGACATGGTGCTCCTGCGGGACAAGTGAGAGCGGCTCCCGCGCGCCCAGGCAGCTACCGACCAGACTGTGCCTACGCTCACTCTCCAAGTTAGTCGCTTCCAAGACAGGCTACCAAAAACTATTTTTTTAAAAGAAAACTTTTTTTTTGGAAATTCTTTTTTTTTTAAAAAAAAGAAGTTTAAAGTGTTTTATTGTAGGAAGCCATGCAACTCAAAATGTGTTGTACAACTGTTTTAGTGGGGGCTCTTAATGGTAAGAAGGGGGAAGATGTTTACATGTTGATGCATAAAGGCCACAGTATGAATAAATATAATCAGTGTATCAGAACTGAAGTTGCTCCAAATTTCACTCATGTTTACAACTAATAAACAGAGCATGCATATTTCTATCTGGTAAACTCCTGCAAAAATAGAGGGCTTGAATGGTTTCCGAGGCTGTTGAACTTCAAAATTACCTGGGATTTCATATATAGAAAAGGGTTATTACAGAAGACCCCATGTACACCTTAGGGATTGAACACAAATGAAAAGCTCTCCACCTCAGAGCAAAAGACAGGTATATTATCAATTACTTGAGATTGCTGTAGTGGAGAAAAGGAAAGATGCAGTTCAACAGCTCAGCTTCCATCACTCACTTCTACAGCACATTTGACACCCTATTACAAAAGTATTCAGAAGTCCACAGATCATCCCTGTTACAGTAGTTATTCTGTACTACTGCTTTGGGGGTTTGTTTTTTGTTTATTTTTTCAGCTTAAGGTACAAAATTTGCCAAGCAGAGAAGTGCAGCATCTCCAACTCTGCCTGTGCTGCCTTAACACTTCAAGGACAAAGGCAGGGCCCCAGGGCAAAAATACAACCCAGCAACCAATCCAAAACAAACAGCAACAACAAAAACCCAAACACACCCCACACTCTGCCTTACTGTGTTTGTTTCACCCTTGCTCGGATCCTAAAGACACCCTGAGCTCTCCCTGCTGGACTGGTCACATTGCCAAGTCTAGACAGAGCTTCCAGACACAGCAATTTTGGCTACAGACAGGATCCAACTTACTGTATGCAGATAACGAGATTTAATCAAGAACCCTTGCTAAAATTAATTTTGGAAGAAAAGAACTTTTAGAGTTTGTGTAAGTGGGTAATTCAGGTTTCATATCTAATTTATTTGCCCTCTGTCAGTGATAAAGTCATGTTACAAACATTTGCTTTTTAGTACATCGCCTGGGATAACACAACCATGATTTTGCTACGTTAGCATTCCAAACTCATTTGCCAAGCAAACCAACAAATTAATGGACAAGACCTTTGGTTCACTTATATATTTATGAATGGAAAAAGTCATAATGTAAATTTACTCATTAAAAAAACTTGGGTACAAATTACACATACATAAGACCACCCATTTTTTTGATTCACATGGACACCTTAGACCCAAACAACTCATTGTAATAGACTTTAGTGAGAATACTCCAGGTAAAGATTACAACAAATTGGAAGCATCTTGGATTTTTAAAAAAGTATATTTCAATACATAAGTTTGTATGCATGCTTTAAACAAATATAGTTCAAGAATGAGCAAAGAGTCTAAACAAAAAGTAATATGACCAGCACTAACATTAAACTTCTCATCCAGATTTTAATATGTTAGTCTAACGTAGTGTTAGTTACCATGCTGTACTGAAAAATGTAATGGCACAATCTGAATCATGGTTCATTAAATATTATACCCTACTTCCCCAGAATATTTAGGCTGGTCATAAAATTAACAATGCATAAGTAAATAAGTATAACCAGTAATAGACAGCTGCTTGTTTTACAAATTGCCATCAGGTAAGACATACTTTCTCCAGAGACTTAAGAGAGGTGGACATTCAATCATACCATTAAAACAGCACGGCCTGAAGAAATGGGCACATTTTTTGAAAGTATATTAAGACAATTCTGTTAGCTTTTAGTTATCCCTTGTAAATAATCACGGTATGACTGAGTACAAGACCTAACTTGAAAAGCGAAACATTTTAATCGGCATAGTGCATGATTGATTCGACGTAATTCCCAGGAAACAAGCCAGTTACTCGGTTGCAAACTCCTTCATACCAGCCGTCATCGTTCTTCTTTATCACATAAATGATTGCACCCTCCATGAACGACAGCTCATCATCTTTGTCCTTTGTATAGTCATATATAGCAACAACTGTGGATTGAATAGGGACAACTTCAGCACACACCAGCGTTAAAATATAAAGATATATGTCTACATAAATATATAAGCATATAAGATAAGCATATACATATAAAGACTAGTTACCTATCCTGGGATTTTCCATACTGAATACATGTGGTTTTCCTGTTCAACATTAATTTAGGAAAGTGAAATTTCACTTTTCCTATATTAAAGGCTACCAAGAAGAAGTAGGTGGTGACTGCACTGACTGCCTGGAAAGGTACAGCTGACTGAGATAGGGCAAAATAGTGCAAAGGGGCATTTAAAAATTAAACTATCAAGTGAAGCATGGGCATTTCAGGTCTATAGATCCCTCCACTCCTTATTAGAGAAAGCCTAAAGTCCTTCTGTAGAATAGTTCTATAGAGAAAAAAAAATTACAGAATGGTCCCTGCAGTAATATAGTATGTACTTCAGTGCATGATTTTATAAATGTAGCTACTGAAAAGCACTGTAAGAAATGGCTATTTCCAGCTTTTACTATGGAGTTTCCAGTGGTAGTAGGTTTTTGGCATTACTTTCAAAGGGCTACTCATTAGTG
>NW_010589812.1:44603-63116 GCF_000705375.1 Tinamus guttatus
CAGCTATTTTACAATACCTGCCTACTGGACATACTACTATTATCTACCTACCATTTACTGCATGCAGTGAACAAAGCAGATGTGTTTTCCACGAGGAAAGAAAACACAGTCACTGGTAATACTGGAACTAAAAGCTACCACTATGAATACACAAACTTTGAATATCACAGCCTCATCCTCCAGAAATATTATGCACTTGATCAGTTTTATAGATGCCAAGAAATTGCTGTATCACTTCTCAGAAACAGACGTATTGGTGCCTCGCAAATAATGTTGCAGCATGTCAGTTATTTTCACCTCAGGAGTATGTCCAGCAGACAGTCCAACTAGCAGTAAATATGAAACACAGCTTCTGCTGCTGTTGCAAAGACAGATAATTGGTCACTAACCCATTTCATACAGTTCATAAACCATTTTCATACCAGCCAGTTCTGGAGAAAACTTGCAACACTGTTGTTGACAAACTGGGCATTTTCCTTGCTGATTTTCTAAGTAGGAAATCAGCATCTCAATAATTAATGGGAAGAGACATTTACTATATGAATTCATGTCTCAGCAAAGTTACAGCCAGCTGTCCTAGAATTACCAATAAGTCTCCAGTGAAGCCTCACTACAACTTAAGAGTTGAAAGGCTGATGATCCACCCTAGCTATCTAATTTGGTGGGATAAGCAGAACTCAGACTTTACAGTCTTTTTGTAAAACTATTTCTAGACAATTGCTTGGCAATCCTGAAGTAGCCATCAAGTCCAGTAACTCAGGAGTACAATTTATATCTGCTTCTCATAATGACAGATTTTTAAAATTGTTTCAGTCTAGAGCGCTTGGAGATATTTCAAGAACTTTCCAAAGAAGGATTACAGTTTATCACATTAGGTGCAATCACTTACTAACCAGGAAGAGGATGGTGAGCTGTGACTTAGCATGATGAAAACAAATCATTGTCTCTGCTAAGTCCTTCATCCTCTGCAGCTACCCCTAATCCTCTGCCGTGGTGGCAATGCGGAGCTGCAACGCTCCCTTACCTTTCTCTATATAGTTTTTAGGTGCCCAGGCAGGATCTCCGTCTGCGTAGGGATCGCTGTACTGCACAACAGCAGCCTCCTCATCCTCGTAATCCACTGGGGGTGGCGGCGGAGGAGGAGGAGAGTCATCAAACATCGGCATCTCGTCAGGAGGCGGTGGAGGGGGAGGAGTCGGGCTATCAGCAACTAGAAACGTTTGGAGATCTTTTTTTTAAATCAAAAACGGTAGGCAGATACACAAACCTGAGGCTGTACATTGCAGATAAAAAGGCGGGGGGGAGTACAGCACACATGACATGCACTATAATACCATGCACTGATTAGAAAAGGACACGTCGTATTAACAACTACAACACACAGCTACGTTTGTTATTAGTGGCCAAGTCTACGTGTAAATGCTACGAGTCAAAGCACATGCTGCAGGGCGCAAGCGGAGCGGGAGCAGGGAGGGAGCTCCTGCTCGCCGGCCATGCGCTGAGGCAAGCTGCAGCGCCAGCGGCTGCGGGAGGCAGGCTGCGGCGCTGAGGCGAAGCGTGAGGCGAGCTGCGGCGCGGGGCGAGCTGCAGCGTGAGGAGGGCTGTGGCGCTGAGGCGAGCTGCGGCGTGAGGGGAGCTGTGGTGCTGAGGTGCCTGTGAGGGGGGAGCCGAGTGGCACCCTCGTAGCGACAGCAACAAGGCTGATTTGTAAGCAAGTGCTTTGTTTAGATGCTTTGATTTTTTTCTGAACACTTCTTCATTGGATTTCTTCTGAAAGCTAGCTCTAAAGGGGTGAAAGGATCTGATGCAGATAAAAAAGGCAAGGGAGAGACAGGTGCTTGAGATCTAACAGGTAAGAGGAAGCAAAGTAATCCATCTGCAGAGAAAAAGCTTTGTACAGGTCCTTATCTTGCAGAAGAGCTTGTGTGTGCACATATCCAGGATTCACCTAATGAATGACAAACTACAACAGACAGCTTCTGCTCTTGGAGGAAAAAAATGCTAAAGAAATTAAGTATATAATCCAAAAGTCAAATCCCTGCTCTGAGATCCTCCAGTCAGCACAATTACAAGTTGCTTTGGTAAGGAGGAAAAGAGAAAGGCATTATGGTGCAAATCACCCCTCAAATCAGTTTATCAAATTAGTTTTCGGTAATGTTCAGAGCAGCTGGTAGCAGAGCAGACAGGGAACTGAGATGCAAGACATCAAGCCACTCAGCCTGCTCCTCGCATCTGTGGCTTCCAAGGCACCACACAAGGAGTCTAGCAGCTATGAAGCCAGGAGTTATTGAAAGGCCACTACGCTCAGCTTTGCTATATGGAGATACAGATTTAATTACAGAGGACTGGGGAATCTGCAAATTAAAAATGCACAAAGGTTGAAAACTGTGACCCTAGGCAGAATTTGATTAGAAGGCACAATCAGCTGGAAATTTGTTCCAAACCATAACTGTTCGCAGCCCATGCAGGGTAGGTTTCATTTTCATCATCCATCCAAGTTACAGGGGTTGTTTCAGCACTGACAGCCACAGAAATGCCACTTTCTGAACCAGCACCAGCAGCTGCTCCCTGAACACGGTGCTTAGCTGAGCAGAGAGCTGCTCAGGGGGGTTCTGCTCAGCTACAGGCACTTGCCTTTAGTGGCAAACAGTGCTTCGATTTTGAGAAGACAGCTAAGCTAAGAGCAAGGCAAGAACAACAGCACAGTGAGGGAAGTTTTAGCTACTGCTGATGGCACTGGAAATTAAGAATAGACTTTCTATTTGCTTTAATACTTCCCATGAGTTCTGCCTCACCACCACGTTTGCAGTAAATAACCTCAGAGTCCCCTCAGCCCCACGTCCCTCACGAGGATGCCGAGATGCACGAAAGGGGATGCAGAGGCTGCCCGTTCCCCTACCCCTTAGCCCCATGCCCTGCTCAGCTCACCCTTCGCCTCAAGCTGCTAATGCTGTTTTCCACCTAAAACTCCCAGCTCCCCTTCCCCATGCCCAGCTGAGCTGCATCCCCTACAACTCCGCAGTGGCAACGCCGGCATCAGCAGGGCCTCCCTGTACAGAAGCTCATTTATGCCCCGTGGAGACAGACTAACGATTGAACGGGATGCGCTGCCCGTGCTACTGAACAGCACTCACGGGCAGGAGTCACTAATCCACCACAGACACATGACACACAAATAAAGCTATTTACGAATAGCGGACTGGTTTTGTGCAGCACTTTTGGCAGACCTTTCACAAAATGTATTTCTCCCCTTAAATTTAATCTACATTCATAAAAAAATCATACTAAAAAAGTAATCCTTTGAGATACTTAAGAAATCCTTACCTTAATAAATGCTAAAGGCTGTACTTATTCAACAATGAAGTTGTTTATTTGCAAAAAATAAAATAAATAAATAAAAAATATAAAATAGAGGAGGGTAGGAAATGCAAGTGTGAAAGCACCAACACATACCCTGACTGAGATGCAGTGCAAAAGCTGCATGTTTTTATGGGAAATGTTTAAAACAAATTCAGCTTCACATTTAAACAAGAGGAGAGAATGGAACAGAAAATTAGACAAGTGCTTCCCCCCCTACCAGGAAATATCACCACTTCTGGCATTTTAATCTAGGCATTTCCTTGTTCTGAATTTAAAGATGGCAAACTCTAGAAAAGCATTACCTTTCCTAGGGAAAAAAAAAAAAAAGGAAAAGCATACAGAAAGCCACACTAAATGAAAAAGGGTAAAGTGAGCATTTTCCTTTTTTAGTATTTATATTGCTCCAAATTTAGAAGTTCAGACATCTTCTCTTGCTCGTAGCACTGCTCTTTAGATGGAGACAGCAGATTCCTTTTTAAAGGACTGGGTGTAATGGTCCATGCCCAGTTGTCTACAGGCAATAGACACACTGATGGAAAACCTCTTTGAAGGAGATACCCACAGACAGGGCACAGGGCGCAGGAAAAATTTGGCCTTGCACAGTGTAAGCCCTCGCCACAGCCCTCGGAAACTCCAGAGGATGCTGCTTCCCAAATCTCTGCAATCTTTCCACAGATTTTTGTAATGAGGAAAGAAACATATTTTGCCATAAAAGACAAGCCTACCCACACATCTCTCTAACCCCACTCGCCTGTAGGCTTTTTTTAGCAGATAAGGCAGACGAAGGTCTAGCACACTGTGCCAAAACCTAACAGTGGCCTCTAAAGCCAAGTTTGCTGCGCGTATGTGTAGACAACTCCACACACTCCTATTTCCAAAATGAGGCAGCAGCGGCTCTAAGCCAAACTCATTATGTAACTTTCAAAACCAAGGGGATATTAATAGAAAAAAAAAATTCCTAGACTGGATATCAAGCTTCAGCTATTTCTGCCAGAGCCTCATTCACAAGTCAGCGTCGACTTCATTGTTACACACACAGGTCAGTGTGTCCTCTTGCTCTCTGCTCTCGCAAGCGCTGGCCTCACTCCGGGAGGACAATTCTTGGAACAATTCAGAACCAGGTGTCAACTTGCTCAAGGTTATCTGAGAGCAAAGATGCTCGGTAACCTTCACTTCTGGTAGGTGTGTGTTTACACTTGGAGTTTTGAAAAGGCTTTTCAACACAAATTTCTGGCTTACTCTTCTGGGTTCTTACCCTAAATACACAGCATAATACCAGAATTTTTTTTTTTTTTAGAATGAGATGCAGAAAGATGCTTTATATCTTTACAAGAATGCTCAAAGCACGGCCACTGAAAGGGTCTACAGGAAGCTGAAAGGGGGCAATAGTTAGAACTGAGAACCCATACACATTTGTTGGGGCATTGGTGAGCAGCAGTAGCCATGGAAATTCTAGCACACTTTGCTACGGTTCCCAGGCACTTTAATAATGTTTTATACTTATATCAAACCACATCTACTTTACAACCATTCTGTTGCTTGCAGAACTACCAGGTACTCCCTAGAGCAAAGGTGCCCCACATCAGGAGCACCGCTCAGCACCTGTGCTGGGAGGAGCTCAGGAAGGAAAGCTGCCTAGAGAATGCAGGAAAGAAATAGGTGATGAAAGGCTGAGGAGGGAGGTATCTGCCAAGCTCCTTTGTAATGGCATTAGATGACAGACCTGCACATTTTCAACTGTTTGACTGTACAGCTTTCTAAAAACTACTACAGTATTAGAGCCAATGTATATAGAGCACATATTTCAGCAGTCTGCAGAAGCCTTTCTAGTAAAAAGTAATCAATTATCCCTGGTGAAAAAGCCTCAGGAAGGATGAATCAACATGAAATTAATATTTTAATTAAGATACATTTTTATATCCACATCAAGCAGATGCCACATAGTTCACCCTGCATTGCTATAATAAATTTGGAGTTCAGAACTTATATGGGTCAGTAATAATCATGCATGTTATAAAACACTGAAGAGCGTGCCCTTCAGCTCCAGTAGCAGATTGGCACTAGAATGCAAGATGGTATTAGCTTCCGGAGAAGGAAACAAAATAGAGTCTGACTCGGCAGCCATGCATGCTAGAAGAGAGTAGGCTCTACCCTTTAACAGCTCAGCTTGTCCAGACTTACTGTTTTCCTGCACCCTGGCCACGAAGCCTGTGAGAGGTATCTGTGGAGTCAACTGAGGCATAGGGGGAGGAGGGGGAGCAATGGAAACTGGTAGCAACACGCACACCGTATCGGGGAAGTCAAACGGACAAGGGGGGAAAAAAGGGAACAAACAAAAGCAGCCGTCAGTAACGAGGACCACAAAACAAAGTATGTAAAGAACAACAGCAACGCACACACGCAGGAGAACCTGCTTCAAGCTTGTTTCCAACACAGCTGAATTCCTGCTCGGCCAGTCGAGGGCCACAGAACAGAGCTCTGCGAGCGGGACGCGGAGCCCACGCGCAGCCGGACGCTCAGCGGGCGCGTGCCAAGGACAGCGCTCCCTCCGTTGTCTCCACGACGCCAGCACATAGAGCTGAGGTCTTGCACCGTCCTGCCAAGCAGGGACCACGCAAATTGCAGCAGTCACCTGTAAGGCCTGTGCTGCTAGGGGGGATGTAATGCTTCAGAGGAGGCTGGACTGCAGCCGACAGACCGCCGAGGCCGGCCATGGGCAGGGAGCTGCTCCACAGAGGAAACAGCGCCGTGAGCCCGAGAGCCACAGGGAGCCTTTTGTTGGTATGAAAACACATGGGTTTAGAGCAGAATGGAGCTTTGCTTTAAATTACTAAATCTTCTGTGCTTGGAGGCACTTGGCAAACCAAGGAGACGGCAGGGGCTACGCTCGCACCAGGGCTCCTCAGGGGGCACTCCTGAGTGGGTCTCCTCAGCACTGCCTACGTCTCACGGCACCGGGAGAGGCAAACACGGGCACTCGGGCACCGGCTTCGCAGCCGAGATGCTCAAGCCTCCCCTCTACAGGCAGGGACGGGGAGGGGGCCTGGTGGTAGCCGGGCATGGCAGCCAGAGCCTCAATCCAGGCCTCAAATCTCCCATGGAGCAGAAATACTGTGAGACAGCAACTCACTGGCTGCACCAATCCCCTTCTCAGGGCAATTTATCTCATATTGAAATAGAGAAACTCCTGTGAAGGTGGGAATTCAGCACACAGTTCAGTTGGAATCAAATTTGAAAGAGGTTCTACAATTCTAAAATAAACAACAATTAAAAAAAAACATAACTAAGATTAATGTTTGATGAATAAAATGTAACATTTAGCTCATTACAAAACAATAATTACATCAACTTTATGGCAGAAATAATCAATAAAGGACGTCAAATAAATAAGTTTGTCACAAAACTGAAGTAAACATCTAAGAAAAAATAGAATGTTTGTTAGCATGAAAAGTAAAATCTTAAGGTAACATGGAACCTAGATTTAATGTGGAGACAGCATTAAAAAAGCCAGTTATAGAAGAAAATAGTTTAAAGTAGAAAAACCCATCAAAATACTGTTTAAAAATATCCCAACAATCAGTATTTTGAAAACACCAGAAAGGCTAGATCAAGGAATAGCACCTGCATTTGAGCAAAAAATTGCTTTGAAAAAAATGAAGATGTTCAGAAACAGTCACGTGCACAGCATTTAAGGCAACTGAACTATTTCTAGAAACCAGGGCCATTTTACTCAACAGAACACAGCTGCTTGAACAGGAAGGCATTTGTGTTATGAGGATTAATTTTATGGAAAGGGAATGTGGAGGAAAATGAAGGGCCAGTATAGGTGAGAGAGTGACAGGAAAATAGTGTTGGAAAAAACAGATAGGGGTTCTGTCTGCACAGAAATGTACTTTGCTTTGTTTTTTTGCTTTTCTGGCAGAAGTAATTCTTCTAGACTATTGAGAAAACATAAAACACTCACTTCAGTGTCTCAAATGTTTTACATGCATTTTTTTCCTTAAAAGTAAGCACAAAACAGTGAACACTGATCCAAAGTGATCTGCAGCTCACACAGCAACATTTCTTTTTTAAGAAATATCACTCTCAGAATTTCAAGAGCTGACACACTGAAGAACATCACCTAAACTCATTACAGCACTATTAGTATTTCATGTATCTGCTCATAAAATTTATGAAAAAGAAAGAAAGAAAGAAAGAAATTTCCTGATTTCAACGCTGCTTTCCACCAACACTTGAGGAGATTCCTTTTTTCCGATCTTTCTGCAGTGAACCTCTTCATTGTCTTGCTGGCTAGGGAGGATGCTGCTGCTGACTAAAATCAACTCACTCACCCCCTGCATCCCTTCCCTCCAGCTATGGTACTAGTGTGGAAGCACAGAGGAGAGGGGTCTGCTAAGGAGGAGGAACTGAACTCTTCTGCCCCTTCCTTATCAGTCACACAGAGTGAAGAACAAAGGAGAAACCTGAACTCAGGAAAAGACTCCGGAAAGAGACAGAGACAGGAACGAGCTGTGTGATGGGAAAGGTTTGTTATGTTTGTACTGTCCTCTGACAACCTGCTCTGGCCACTAGGCCAGGAGTGGAGGGAATGTATTACAATCATACTAGGTCTCCTGTAAAAAAAAAAAGTCTTTAGATTATGTTCTCCAAGCACACCTGAAATGCTAAGTATAATGTACCTATAATTAGGTAGGCAATCATAATTTCCTATCATGAGTAACATCAAACAACTTTATGGGGAAAACAGAATAATTGCACACAGGGCAATCACTGTGCAACTTAAGTAGAGGGTTTTTTTGTTTGTTTTTCCTTATATTTTAGGAAAGAAAGCATTAATCTGATTGATACTCTTCATAAACGAATTAAAATGCCATGCATGCTTTTACAATCATTTTGCTCAAAACAGTTGGAGATTTCAGAGCTCAGAAGCTTACTTGAATTTTGAGAGTAAAGAGGCCCGCCATTAACATGAGGTTGAGCAGAAAATGGGGCAGTCACAGAAGGATTCCGTCTGTATCCACCAGAAGATGCTGAAGAAGTGGTAGAGTTGTGCCGCGAGATTTGCCTGGTCATTGTGCCATACTGGGAACCAGGAGCTGAACCCGGAGCAGCTGAAAAGCATTAGCCAGAGGAACCAAGGAGAAGACTTAAGCAGAGTATTACATAAGACAGAATGCAGAAAAACAGGAAAAAAAAAAAAAGGACCCAGAACATGGGAAATATTTGATTATAGATCTCCAGTAATTTGCGTCCAGTAACAGGAGATTAATGGAAAACAAGCATCCCTGGTAAAATCAATAATGAGAAAAAGCATACACAGAACATAAAACAACATTCATATAAAGGGCATTTGAGAAACGCTGGAAACTGTTTTGATGGACTGGAAAATTGCATCAGCTTCCAATAAGCATCTCTCATTTACTCTACATGCAACGGCCTTTACTGGAGAGCACACAACAAATTTCGTAATCTGCTCAAAGCAAGTGTTTTCCATTGTGAACCAGAACTTCTTTCCAATCTGTTACAAAAAGATACTCTAACAAGATAATGAAACAAATAACATGAGCTTCAGACACTTGCTGGGTCTACTTATCATATTTGCTAGTTGTGCTTTTATATTTGTGAAATTTGCACAAACAAAACAGAATCAAAAATGCAAGCAGACAAAAAGACATAACTTATCCTTCAAGACCAACGTTGATTTTTACCTTTCTCATACTTGCTGTGCAAAACTCAAGGTTAATAAAACGTACCAGTTCTTTTTTTTTTTTTTTTCGCATTACTCTGAGACAGAAAGAAACAACACCTTGTAGACTAATGATTCTTACACTTAGAGGTCACACAGATCACTGCACAATTAAATGCAAAAATGATTTTGCAATGGAATGTTCTATGATATATCTAGATATGTAGCTAGATATATCTACACACATACATGCACACACACACAGAAATATATACATTTACATATGTATACACGTACAAATAGTGTGTGACCAGAAGTGTGCAGTCGAAATGCTATCTGAAGCCACTCTCACTGAAGTGAGAGAAAGTGCAAAGGGTTACGTGGGTCAAAGCCTCCAAAGCTACTTCCGTAACAATAGCAGTGAATTTTGTCAGCAGTCCATGGCTGGAAAGGGTGCTTTCTGTTTTTGTTTTTTTTAATCTGCTTTTAGACTTTGTCCTCTTAAATCCCTTCCTAACGCTACGTAAAACTTGAAGTCATTCTTCAAGGATTGTCATTTTTGTATCCTCAAGCCTTCCTGCTTGGCTTCCACCCGCAGCACTACAGCATCATCCCCAAGCAGCTGCGGGAGCCTCTGCTGCTCTTAGTCACCCAGACCCCGGGAGGCAGCGGCCGCGCTGCCCTCGCGCCCGCGGGCGCCCCGGGGCAGGGAGCAGCTGCAGCGCTTGGCTCCAGCTGCAGGGGCGACCGCCTGAACCCCTGCGCTCCCTGCGCTGGAGCTCCTGCAGGCCGGGCTGGCAGCGGTGGGAAGGGAGAGCCAAGCAACCAGCAGCTTTTCCCCAGTCCCTTCTGCATTTACCTTCAGAGGCTTTGCCCCCAGGGAATTAGTGGAGATTAGATTTGTTAAAATAAACACACACACTCACAACCAGCAAGAACCCAGTAACGATCTTTGCACTAAAATCATGTAGACCCCACTACAAACGGCTTCACTAAGCCCATTAGGAGGAATTGATTATTGATTATGCAGCGTGACTGCAATCACTTCGGCGTTGACACAAGTCTCACCTATCAGACTGCCCATCGGGAGAGGTGGTGGCAGTGGTGGTGCTGGCGGTGCTCCAGGAGGAGGAGGAACAGAAATGGGTGCTAATAAAATAGTTTATATTCCTGATTAGGGCATATTTTTTAACATGCAGATAAGAAAGCACTGCCACTTGAGGGGCTTCCCAAACAAAAATTCAACTTTAGTCAATTGATATAAACTCAGGCCCTGATCCTAGGCCCTGATCTCCCAGGCAGATCTTTATTTCCATAGATTTTAATGGGATGCCAGGTA
The DNA here is from genome assembly GCF_000705375.1 of Tinamus guttatus. The sequence continues at coordinate 54,992 of NW_010589812.1, forward strand.
AAAGTAAGATTTCATGCCTATTTGTACCACTGCAGAATCAGAAGCATCTGGGAAACAGAAAGGAAAGCCTACATGTGTGTAAGAAAGGAAGCACTTGGGTAAACTGAGGAACAGGGATTTAAGAGGTGCAACAGCAAAATTACACTACACCAAAACACCACTATTTTCTTGTGGAAATCAGCTTCATATGCTTATGAAAGAGGGTGATTGTGCTGGCTTAGTATCAAGACAATAATCCTGCTGGCTTAAAATAATGAAAGATTTTACACATTCCCACCATTCAGGATTCTTAAAGAGAAGGGAATACACTTTTTATGCTGTGAGAATCTGCATCATGTGTTTTCAGTGCCATGCTATATGCACACTTATTTTCTCCTATCTCTCTTGATGATTTCTCTCACAGCTTAACAATTTCAGAGTCTGATCATGGCATAAGCAACACTGGTGTATAAACCTGAATTCCTAGACAACCTTCTCATCACCTCTGTGTTCTATCTGAGGTGAAGATTTGTATTTAATTAAAAAGAGAACACGAACATACAATCACTGGCAGATGGTAAAGGTGGTGGACTTTTTCAGAAGACATTTTTTCATCAAATATACAGAGAACAGTTGCTGCTGCTTCTCAGGGCATCCAGAAATGCCTATTTGTCAACAAGCCTTTAAGAAATGCACTCAAACTTCAAAAGCATAAAGCCCACTCCTTCTGCCCTCTCCCCTTGCCCATGATTGTCTTGTAAAAACAAGAACAGGGGTGTTTTAATCATCTACTATTCCACGAGTAATTGTTCTGCAAGTAATTCTGCTAAGGAAATTAAAACTTCAGATGCCTCTCAGTGCTCCTAAGAGACTCCCTGAATAGGACTGTGCTTCGGTGCATTTACCACTGCACATATTCAGCCCAAATCCCTCTGCAAACACAAGCACCTGGAATTACATGTAAGGTAGCAGGGAAAGAACGGCACGTACCTGGTCCGATGGTTGGCGGCGAAGGCGTAGGCACGGCAATGGGAATGCCAATACTGCTGCTTCCACTGTTCTCTCGACTGCCACTTCCTCCACTGCTGCCACTGCAGAGGAAAAGCACAGAGCACCTTAGCACAGTGACTCCTGCAAAGCCCTAAGGGCCTCGCTCCTGCTGCGAGCGCCGCCTGCCCGGCCCAGCTACACCCTGCTGGAAAACCCACAGCAAAATGTCGCCCCCTCTACCTACAGGCACATGCACCTTACCTTAGGAGGGATTATACTCCTACTAAATGGATCTCTACCTATAGGCACATGCACCTTATCAAGTGAGGAGGGATTATACTCCTACTAAATGGAATTAGCTAATCTCATAAACATTATCTATGCATGAAACACTTTAAAAATAAATAACTAACCACTGAGTTCTAGGCAACCAAGTGACTACTGCGGGAGTCGTTCTAGACCTTGTGCTGATTGGGATGGAAAGGTTCTTGCCTAACTGTAAGAATTTCTTTAAATGATTTTTGCTGTAGGCTAAAGAAAGCTTTTCTCCATTTGGAATGGAAGTTTAGAATGAGAACTTTTTAACAACAAACACCCTAAGCCTACTAAGGTAATGAAAATTACTAAAGTAATGAAAAAAACTTCAATTGGGCACAAGCCTCCAATTTTACATACAAGTAAACAAAAGTTTTTTTCTATAACAGTCTGAAAAGAAACAGGACAGCCAAGTAGCAAAATGTCCAAGTGCCATTATAAGATATGTGAGTTGGAGGCTGACAAAACAGGTTTTTCCAGAACACTTTTGAAGAAGCCATTGGATAACATTTCTGTGCGTGTCTCCTGAAGGCCACTGCATCTCCTTCCACTGCGGGGTCTGAACAAGAATCAATATGTAGATTGAATCTGTCCTTATCCAAAAATATCTCTTAAAACAAGACTCAAACTTGCACAGACTAAACTAATAACGAAGGGAACAATCAAGATGCTCTGAAGCTAAAAATACCACTTTCACCCAGCCGTGCTGATTAAAGAGGACTCAGTGGTTTTTTATGGTTTATTTACCATTTCTGGACAGATAGGCATCGGTGCTGTCAAAAAGTCAAAAGCAAATAATTCAAATATATCTCCAAAAAAATAACATTTCTACAAAAAGAAAATCAAAGATCTGAAATGGAAGCCAAGATAATTCCTTCAAAATTAGTGCTCTGTCTGCTGAAGACCTTGATCTTGTCACCATGGTTGCAGTCGAATTTGTAACTGCAGTCTACATAAAAGAAGAGCTTGTGAGAGGAGAGTAAGGAGCATTTAAAGTAGCCAGCTAAACAGATCTAAAGTTCTTGGATGCACCAAGAGTGAGCAGTTATTTCACTCTGATAGTATTTTGTGAAGACTCTATCCAAAAAGACGATAGAGAGAGTCTGTCTTGACAGAGAAGACTCTATCAAGAAGCACAAAGAAAATTTTGCATCCCCCGAAGTAATTTACATTAAAAAAGGGGGTGGGAGAAAGTGAGAAAAGCCACACATATCCCCAACCCTGGTCTCCCCAAACACACATAAGAATAAGTGAATGAATTTTACTTTCTCCCTCTACTAAGCTAGTACCAATTAAAAGCATTTTATCCAAAAGAAAGTAATCAACTCTTTCAATACACTGCCTTAATTACAGTATTTTTAATCAAGAGAAATTTCTCCTTGCAATTAGTAGTATTAAAAACAAACAAACAAAAAAAACATTCTATCAAGTCAAAGAGTGTTTTCAGCTAAAATTAATAACACAGCTTAGAAACCCTTAAGACCCATTTCCATTCTACCCTGCAACTGCATCATTTTTGAAGTTTTGCCTATTCTTGGGAAACAAATAGTACAGAACAGAAGAAAATAGTTATATGACATCAGGTCTGTGTATATGAGAGTATGTTGCTGGATATAATGTGGCTTCTACAGAGTTTAAGTATGTTTCTATATGGTAGGAACGTCAACCATACAATTAAATTTTGTTAATGCAGAGTGGTAGAATAGCTTATTTTTGGCCTTTAACAAAGAGCCAAACAGACACAAAGCTTGAAAGGTTCTCCATGATTTTAGGGAGCATGAGCTGCTAGAGAGGGAAGAGCTACGGAGAGCAGCAGCTCTCTACCTGTGTGTTCTTGGTCTCTGGTTCAGGGAAGCCGTCCTTCCCGGGCTGTGCTGGCTGCCCAGCCTGGCAGGACTGGTCATGTAGTCATTGGGGACCGTTGGCGGCTTGACAGGCTCCAAGGTTTTGTAAGGAGTATTTCGTCTGTCGAAGAAAAAGAGGTTGAAGGCAGAAAGATAAAGGATCAGCAGATCAAAAGGATAAATGCATAAAATAGCGAAACCATTTTTTTAAAAAAATTTCATCAAAGACCACTGCCCAATAAGCCATGTTAGAGTGTATTAAACAAACTTGACTTAAGGCGAGGGGTGGGAGGATTCCCCATCCAATTCTCTAAAGCACTTTTATGTAGAAGATCCATACAACTTGACTACAGTGTACACACTGATTTTAAAAATACATACATATGTATGTTCTGTGAACTACCTCATATACACAAGTTACACACGCATAACATACTGGGGTTACCTTTCAGCACACTGCACGTGCACACTTTCCTGCTGTAACAATTTCCTCCTTTTCCCCTTCCCTCCAAACACTGAACTGACCTAAAAGCCCTCCTTGCTAAGGGGACAGAACTCCATAACACAAGAGGATGGTGGAAAGATTCACAAGAGAATCATACCTGCAGTCACCAGTGCTCTTTCTAGTTAGTGCTTTTTACACTGTAATCAAGCAAACTCTATCACTTCAGCAGATCTTAAAAGTGCTTCACGGCAATGCCTCCTTGTCCCCATTTTACTGACTGAGAAAGTGAAGGGTACAAACTCTCCTGAGGTCACCCAGCAGACAGCATCGAGCACAAAGTATAGCCCGGATCTTTCGAGATCTATTTACCAGCCTCATTACTGCTTTAAGAACAGTGCATTTACTGTGCTGAATTGCAGAGCTCTTCAGTCCCACTAGTAACTAGGAGATCTCCTGCAAGACATGGAATTTGGCAAGGGACCAGCTAAGGAAAAAAATCAAAAGGCACCAGCATTTAATCATTTGTTCAATTATTGGTTGTAACTGACTTTGTAAGTTATATTGCTTCATAGTATTTGAAGGAACTGATTGATCCAATCTTTACAATAGATGCAACAGTAATAAATTTTAATGATAGCACTTTATTATTAAAGCCTTTCTTAAGGGGAAAAACAGAAACATCATAATTATTTACGTGTTTGATGGTGTTTGTAAATTAGTTTATCTGTACAGAGAATTCCAGATGATTTTAATATGCAGACTGCCACCACCTACAGTTCTGCCAAAAGAGATCCGTCATGGGAAAAATAAAGAAACTTTGTATTCCAACTGTAAGAGATAGAGCTCTAAATACTGCCAAATGAAATGATAAGCATGGAAGATTATAAACATGCTGTTGACAGAAATAGCTTTGTAAACTAGTGTTTTAATATTAAGTATGCTATTTTGGAATACAGTGGCAATAGAAAATGTAGCCACTCAGCTCTGCAGTGCTATTTGCGATGACTTCCAATTTAAACATGCTGCCTCCAAAGTCACCCGCGACAACATCAAGCTCGGCCATGCCTTCGGCCTTCTCAGTCCCAGCTTCCCTGAAGGACTTCTCTGCTGCTTGGGAGCCTCCCGAGTCCCAAACGGTCTCTTGCCAGTGGCTCAAGGCCAGCCCTCCCCCTCGCCTCCCTGTCAGCCTTCCCGGGAGGAGCAACTGGCTCTCCCTGAGCTCCCCAACCGCCTCCAGTGTGAGGTGACACCCGCGGCCACCAGGGAGAGCCGAGGGCGCCTGGGGCCTCCCACCAGCCTAGGCCCCTTTCTCCCCATTCCAGCTCTGCCAACGCAGCCGGCCCAACCTGGGCCCCTGAGCTTTCCAGGCTCTCCCAGATGGGATGAGGTCAGCCCTGTTTCTGGGAGCTCCTCACCCGTTTGAGGTCTCTCTGTTTTCCCTGCTCACACTGGGGCCTCTGGCGCCTGGCCCTGCCTCAGAGGCACCAGCACCAAAGCCGAGGTCCGTGTTACACATCAAGCACCTTCCCATCTTACAGCCTTCTCGCCTTTTTCTGAACCAAAGGCAGAAAATTTGTAACCCTGCAGTTTCTAGCATTTTTTTCTGCATATATTAGGAAAAACAGTCATGCCTGTGATATTTCATGCTTTGGCAGAACGCGGCTGCTCAAGACAAGAGCTCCACTTCCTGAACAAGAAGGGCAGATAGAAATCTCTGTTGTGAACCCACGTTATTCCTCCCCCTCAGCCAACTGCTGCCTCTCGTCAGGCTCATCTGGAAACGACGTTCAGCTGATTAATCCTTATCAGGCATCAGCCCAGGCAAGCACACAGCTCTGCCTCGGTGAGCAGAGAGCATTAGAGAGGCAGCTCTCCAGTCCCTCGGTGCTGTGGCCTTGCTAGCAAACGGCCAAGAGGACATGAAAGTGCTTCCAAGCACTGATAAACAACGCTTCCCCAGCTGGGATAAGAGACACAACTGGAATACTGATTGCATGCCCCGAGCAATGGGAATTCTCACAAAACATGCTGAGGAAAGCCCTAGGGTAATTTTTCTCTGGAATACACAATAAACACTGCCATACTGGAGCAGCAGGGTAGCAAATCTGGATTAAAAGCACTAAATCTTTCACAAAAGGAGGTTGCTGCTCCTAATTTTTCCTGATTTCTTCTGTTGCTCTTGAACCCCATCCTGTCCTGTCTCGCTATCCCACGTTTACTCAGCTGCCCTCCTCTCCCAAACAGGATACCTGCAGGCGATAGCACCACGCCAGTGCTCAGCCCCCCACAGCAGAAAGGAAAGACCAAGACCGACAGACAGGCAGAGAGGCTTGTCTAGGACATCTCTGGGAAGGTGCTGTACTGCTGGACAGATAAAATCACGTAACACAAGCTTTGAACTTCTGAAGCATTAATACTTCAGTCCCAAGCGATAAATTCTTGCTGGCAGACAAAGCTCAGCAGATTTCACCTCCCTCAAGCCCAAAACAGTTTGGCAGGAACCTTTGCCCCTGGTCATAGTGGGACTCAGGAGCAGCAACACTTCCTCACTCGAGCACAAAAAAAATTCAGTCAAATGCACAAGCCAGCATTGCCAGCAAATGCACAAGAATCGGCATTGCCAAGGTCTTCACAGTAGCACCAATTTTGCTTAGATAATGTAACAAATACAGAATCAAGAGCCATTTTATACCTCTACAACACCAAGAAATGAGACAAAAATTTAACAGTGAAGTCTTTCCACAACTGAAGTTAAAATCTTACTGATATTCTTTTACATTGCTAAAGATTTCTGCCCAAATATCAGAAGTAACAGTAGCATCATCATTTACCTGTAACCGTAAGTCCCCTCCCCCATGAAAAGCAGGTCTTTCAAAAAGGGAATGATAAAAGTCAGTGCAGTTGAAATGATTCATAAAAGAAGGAAATTGCATTAATTTCTTAAAGACAGTCATAGCTCTGTCCACTCACACATTTAAGAGACACCAACACTACCACGATTAAAACTTTCTGTTCCACGGGCTGGACAAGCAGCCTTCATTCTTACCCCAGAGTTCCCCGGCCTGACATGGGAGGACTTGGTGGTTTTTGTGTAGGCGGATTTGTTCTTGACAAGGTGCCAGTTCTTGCAGGCTGGTTATTTCCATGCTGAAATGAGGGAAAACATGATTTTATTTTTATAACAGACCGACTTTATTACTGACTGTGTGTGTGGCTTTTTTTAAGCATAAGAATATGAAGTGAGAATTCCCAGACAGCTGTCAAACAGTAAGGTTTTACCTACACGAGACAAGACAAAGTAAATACAAACAGCCAAAATATGAGCTTAATGTTATCATTGCTATTAATTTACAACAGACATTGGGAAGCTAAGCAATTGACAGGTTCATGCAAAAAATCTCCTGCATCCTCCTTTCTACAAAATGAAGCCACATTTGCATTCATCTCAGTTTGAGTGTTAATAGCTTAAATAAAACTTTAACACTGACAGTACAATAGGGTCAGCAAGAGCCAAAAATTTCTCATTTGCCCCTGCTATTTGACTAGTAGAGTCATTTGGGTTGTCTGGGAAGTCTCCAGTAAAAAGGTGAGTGAAGAGAATCAAGGCATCTACTTAATTCAGAGCAAAGCGCTATGTGTGTTAGAGAAATTAATGTATCTATGTGTAAATGCAGATGTCAATGTATCACAGATATATTGACACACACTAAATGCTGTAAATAAAAATACAAGTTCAGCATATTTAATCTAAACATCCTATGGAAAGCAGAGGAGAGTATAAGAGAGCGCTAGTTTTTGGGTTTAATGGCTCTGCAGCCTCTACTATCAAGTCACATGAGACACTGTGGGTCAAAGGAGAAATAACACTTCTTACCTTGGCTTTTAGCCACTTAACGTTGGCAAAAAAAGAGGGGAAAAGGTAGAAATTAATGGCAGATCCATCACAAGTGATAGGACAGGTTAATTACGTTTTAAAAAAATCATTTATCTACTGACAATTAGCTATATCCCTGATGCACTAACAAAGATTTTATTGTCTCACATCATCACATGGCACAACTTTCAATGACTAACTGATCAAAAGACAAAAAAAAAAAAAAAAAACTCTTTGTCAAAATTACATATAGTTCTCCTCCAGATTTATTTGCAAGCCTCCTCATATGGACAGTAAAGAGCTGAAAAGCCCTTTGCTGACCATTAAAATTCAAACCCGGATCAATGGCAACATATGCTTGAGAATTCATTCATAAAGCCAGAGTTTCTGTTATATGGTGCATGGTGCAGAATGAATCTCCCCTTGTTTTGACACTTAACCTTCACACGTTCTGAAGAAATCCTAGCTGATGCACTGCAAGGTGGATAAAGATAAAGGCAGAGCCTCTCGCCCCTAGAGCTTCGACTGGAACCTCATTCAAGGCAGTAGCAGAGCGCTGGCTGCTTGAACCGTGTGGGCAGCGCTCAAGTGATTCTGAAATTTTAGCTCTTCGAACCATGTCATTATATGACACTAGCGTTTTTACAGCCCTTCATGATTGCAGAGAAGAAAAAAAAA
>NW_010589812.1:63205-114776 GCF_000705375.1 Tinamus guttatus
GGGGTTAGGGGAGAGAGGGCAGCATCTTTCTGATGAGAAATGGGTTAGTTTTATTGAGGAAAATTGCAACCCTAGCGGTGGTTTCACTGGCTGTTTGGAAACAAACTGTTACTTTTAGAACAAATTTCCTAATGTAAATTTTTTCAACTTGTGGTCCACAGACCTTCTCCCCCTCCTCAAAGATCCACAGGCCAGTAGTTTTAATAAGTCCATGAACTCAGAAAAATAAATTAAAACATGTCGGACAGCAAAGTACATACATGTAGTTTCTAAGAGGGTCTGCACAACCACTGGAAAACAGTTGGGGTTTACAAATCAAAGGGAGGTTGAAAGTCACTGCCCTCAAGTTATTCATATTGCAAGAATAGAAACAGAAAACCTGTTCCAAACCCCAAATGAGAAAGCGTAGTTGTGGTAAGTAAATTTGAAGGTCATCCCGTTAACTCCCAGTCTGGGCAAAGGTTCATCAGCGGAATTAAGCCATTTAAACCACTTCTGCCTCTGCATTCCTATTTCATAAATACACATGATAAAGGCTCAGTTTCCAGGATGCCAGTTTATGCCCAAATATTGAATTTTAAAATGAGCCTTTGAGCAATTAATTTGTTTTCTCCTCTCATAGGAGTATGTGACCTTTCCTCTTACTTCTCCGTTTCCAAGGGCAAGGGACATAATGCAAGGAATTTGCTCCCTGAAGAGGCCAAAAAGTGAAACTGTCCCTCCTTTCCAAGCCCTTCTTCTACAGGCTCAAAAGGGAGAGTAGCAGGGGATTTCTCCACACACAAATGTGTGTGTGCATATATATTCATTTATTCATAGCGCAGCTTCCTCTCTTTCCTTGTCCTGTGCACTTACGGGGCCTCTTCCACCCCCTCCTGGAGGCCGGTTACATCCTGCTCCACAGCAGCACCAACGTGAACACCAACATCTAGCAGGGATGCAGGAATCTTCATCTTTGTCCCGCACTTTTTAACATATCAAACATATCCGAAGGCCACAGCTGTTGACCTTTAATCTCATCTCCACCACTGCATCAGGTGCCCTTGATCTCTTTGCTATCAACTAGGTAACACACAAACAGGTAGATATGTGCATGCATGCTCACAGGCTTTTTTATTGTACAGGAGAAACAATAACTGTTGTTGCACTGCTTCGCTCTGCAAGTGCCCTCTCTGTTGCTACCCATGGAAAGAAGAGTCTCAGGGCTAGGGAATCATAAAAGGGAGGAATATTGAGGGAAGAGAGATTCTGCTGGGAGGGGAACTCCTGATCCAGAAGACAGAAGTAAGAGAAGAAAGCAAAGTTAATTAATTAGAAGACTTTTTCTTGGAAGAAAGCAAATGAATGCGATATGAACCATATGACTACTTAATCATTCATAGTTAATAAGTTAATTAATTAGAAGACTTTTTCTTTTATTTACTGGCTGAGCATGTAAGGACAATCTTGCCAGATTTCTTGTTCACAAAAAAAAAAAAAAAAAAAGGGGCTTTAAGCACTTCAAGGAAAGCTCTGGGAACCTTTTACACAGCAAAGTTTAGACCCATTATATGTTTTTAAGGAAAATAGAAGAAAAGATGACAGAAAACCCAAAGAAGAAGCAGGGGCGTATTTAGAAGACAGAACAAGGGCACCTCCAGCACTGCCTGATGAGCGCTCGCGAAAGCAGCCCCAGCACGAGGGGAGGAAGGGCAGGCCCTGAGGAGGAGAGGAAGCTCAGGGTTCACACCTTGAATAGGGAAGAGGCTTTAGCAAGAGCGAGCTATGAGGTAAGAGACAGAAAGGTGCAAAAGGACCAAGTCTGGTCAGGAGAGAGCCCCACAGAGCCCCTGGCAGGCGCAGGACGCGCGCGTGGAAGCTGTGAGGAACACGGTGCTCTGCTCCTCTCGCTGCCTGCGCTGGAGCACTCGCAGCACACAGTTGTCAGCAGGGCACCAGCCTCCTGGATGCCATCCTCTTTTAGGACAAAAACACAGTTCGCAGGCTTGCTGCGGGGGTTTGTGATGCCTGGGCAGGGAACTAGACAGCGTAGGACACAGCCAGCAACAAGAGGGCACAGTAGGCAGCGGCACGCGCTGCTGTTTCTTGTGAGCATTGTAGCAGCGGGGCATTTCAGAGCAGTAAACAGAGCTATTTGGCTTTTCCTGGGTAAACCCTCCGAGCATGGGGCAGCCCAGGACAGCGTGCAGAGACAGCAGCCAGTGTCAGAGGCCAGAAATAGGAGTCCAAGACTCTGCATTGGCAAAGGCTGACAGCTAGGGTGGTGAGGTGCCTGCAGGCCTTGACAGGGAGGGAGACCGAGCGGGAGGAGGACTCAGTGCCAGCAATTAAGGCAATGGGCAAAGCAAGTGCGTACAGCAGCTGCACAAGGCGTTTTTCAAAGAGAAAAATACTAACGACAAACAGACAAAAAAAACCAAAACCAAAACAAATGAACAAGCAAGCTGCTCTGGAGCTGATAATGCAAATTCAGAGCACCTGGACTCAGTTTTAGCCGTGTGGCCGGATGGGACAAATTGGGACACCCAAGCGATGACCATAGGTGCCACAAAAGAAGGTAACTCCCCTCTGCCAGCACATGCTCAGTCCCAGTTGCACTGAGCTCAGGGTCCACACACCGTCACTCACAACAAGTTTTGATAGCGGCAACATTTTTTTCCTATTTCTTCTTTTAATACGGGAAAGGTTATTAAATTTCAAATTTTAAGGCATAAAAGGGTTTAAATAAAAAGCAAGACCCAGCAAACAAACAGGACAGCAGTACTGTTAATAGATACTGATAGAAATATAATGGTGATATAAGAAAAAACGTCCACAAGGAGATGTCAGGAACATACACTGAAATATTAATGTAGACCAAAGATGAGGGCTCTGAAGTCCAGCAGCAGATCTATAACTTGTCCACAAAACTGACAGTTCAATCTGTATTTGCAAGGAAACACCTTACCCAGATACAGAGGAAAATGAGGAAAACCAAGAACAGAGTTACAGGAGCTTCAAAGAAACTAGAAAGTTGGAAAGGAGAGGTCCAAGGAGAAATAAGAGTCGCTGCATGCATGTGGTGGACTTTCTGGGCCAGAGGCAGGTGGAAAGGGAACATCAGCACAACAACTCGTACCAAGTTCATCCACCAGGCTTTGGGCACTTCCACAAAGCTGGCTCAGTTCAGGTGCTCTAAACAGTGCAAAAATAACTGCCAAGGCAGCACTGCAGGGTTGTGTTATTGAGACCACAGGGACAAGGCCACAAACACCACCAGAGCAGGGTCTGAAGCAATTCCGAGTATCCACCAATGGGCAATGGATGCCCAGACACTTGAAGGACCCCCCTGGGCGGCCTCAAGAAGCAGACAGCTATTCCTAATAGTTTCCATGCCAAATAACAAGTCATGAGGGAACATTAGTCATGATTTGGAGAACCAGGAAGCCATTATTCAAGTTACAAACTGTGTTTGGAAAACTAAGGCTAGGGACATGGCACATGTGCTCACATAAATGAGTTATGTATTTATGAGCACAGAAATACAGAAGCCCACTTGCACAGCAGAGACATGGAAGCAAAATCCTCATTGCACTGAAGCCCCAGAAGTTTCTCCCATGCATTTCAGCTATGAACTCCCCAGTTCTGGATCACAGAAACTAATTTTCTAGGCACATTGGCTGCACTTTTCATGCTGTATGCGGCTTATTATTTCTCCAAGAATTTTAAGGAGACAATTTCACTGTATATTCTGCCATACCTGAGGTTACTGGAAGCAGTTATTAAAAACAAATCAATACAAATTCCCATCAATATAAATAAATGCTTAAAAACTGCCACAGTCCAATCTGCAGTAATAAAAAATCGTCTAAACTCAGGACTTCTGTATGTATCCTCTGTAAAAGCCATAACTGGCCTTAGGTTAAAGCCAATCCATTACCTCTGAGCAGTAGGCAGTCAATAACTGCAACTGAGGAAAAAATAGGATCTTCCCAACAATTATGTAGCCCATCTTCCATTTTACTTATAAACGTAAATGCTTTTACTAGTCAACACAGAATTATATGAGACATAACTACGGAATGGAGCTGGCCATAACACCTTTGGAAGTGCTACTATGGATCTACAGTGAGGAAATCCTATTGCCCCACCATCGTCCTCATGGATTTTGCATGAGGATTGTCCCCTGTCTTGTCAGCGGAGCAGTTTTGGAGCACTGCAAGGTGACACAATCAGGGCAGGAATAGCAGTTTGCACATGAAAGTACGGGATGTTTGAGGAAAGGATACAGGAAAGTACCGAGTCCACAAGGTGCCCCCCACCCCCCTCACATTTTTTCCTTCCAGAAATGAAGATGTGGACTTTGGGAGAAGGGCATGTGTAATCAAAGATGCTTTCTGAAAAGGCAGACTGTACGTAGGAGTCAGACACCAAGGATGGCACTCACTGTTCTGCCACTAGCTCTGTGCAGTCTTAAATCATCCCTGCAACTCAGTTTCCTTATCAGAAAGATACAGAAGCTTTTGTTTGTTCTTTTTTTCCCTTACAGACTATCATAAAAAACATAATTTTGAGAAAATTTAGGCTCCAAATCATTGTTTTTCCTAAAACTGAGCATGCGTAGTAACTCTCCATAGCTTTCCCTTACAGGCTATCATAAAAAAAGATAATTTTGAGAAAATTTAGGCTTCAAATCATTGTTTTTCCTAAAATTGAGCATGCGTAGTAACTCTCCATAGCTTCTTTTTTCCCCCCTCTGCTGAAATTTTATCTTTAACTCAGAATATCCTCCACTGTTATTTGCAACCCAGTAATTACATTGTATTCTATTAATATAGTAACTAGATGTCACCTGTCACTACTGCTTTCCTCTCCTTTCTTTCCTTTTCTGATTTCCAAACTGAGCAGGTAAATTTTCCAAGTTGCATCTTACTTTTTATGATATGTTTTTACATGTCAAACTGTGATGGGCAAACTCAGTGTTGCTTCCTCAGTGCTTACTTATAGTCTTCTTATTCAGAGCAACCTACCTCAGACTCCTGCCTTTTATTACCAACCCAAATTTTAATTACCAACCCAAGGCATTCAAGCAGTTTGAATACAGCTACGCTATTTTTTTTCAAAACTAGGAAATAAAAGAGTCCATGCACTGTCAAGATCTTTGGCAATCAGAAGGACCTGAAGTGTACCTCCTATCAGATGACACCAGGCACACTCCTGGATTTCCAGGAACAAGTGTCCTCCGGAAGACACCTAGTAGCAGCACTCACAACGAAGTTTTGGAACTGGGAGAGAAAATTACCTTTTCCCCCAGAAAACCTTCTTTACTCACTGCAGTATTTACCATTTAGCTGCTATCCTATGAATGATGATGGGACACCGATGAAATTGGAAACATAACTTCCTTTGAAGCAAGTGTATCTAATGCAGGCTAATACAGTATCAAGGGAGCCAGAGTTCAACATCCCTGGCTTGCTTCATTTTTTTTTTTCCCAGTGCATTATTTAAGAGTTAATATGCAAGTGGCTAGCACATAAAAGCTCCTCGCCTGCAGGGAACAGCAAGCAGCGATTAGGCAGCCTCCTACCCCCACAGCATCACGTCTGCATTTCTGCTTGGCAAACAGAGCTCTGAGCACGAATATCCCAGACGAGCTGGGCAGGCAGAGCGGTGACACCGGTCAGGAGCACCGCGCTCCTCCTCACGGAGCGCTCGGCACGGCTGGGCTCTAGCTGCTCCTCGAGAGCCCTCCCAGCCTCCATTTCCTCGCGTAGTATTTGAGTGCTCAGCTCCTGCTCGTCTTCCTCGCCCAGAAAGCTCCCTACGGCGTGAGTGGACTGAAATGCAAACGTTTTATGGGTAGGACATTTCAAAATTCTACTTCCAACACAGCTGAAAAACACTCAGTGTTCGTACACATTTGTTTTAGAAGAACTGATAGTTGCATATAATAAACTCAATCCAATTACACTTCAGCATTTTATCTCCACTTGCTATAAGATATCTTTTCCATTAAGGTAAGGAGCTACGCAGCTCCCATCTTACAAATTGCTGCAACTCTACCTGCCTCCTTTTCTTAAAAAAAAAAAAGTAATAAATTCTAAAGGCAACTTCAGGGCTTTTAAGACTGCTTTCAAGCTCCCTCCTCCTTCTCCCTCCTCTTAAACTGAGCATTTTCTGTATGAGTAATTGTATTTGACCTATTTATATGCTGGCACATAACTGCTTTTTTTTTTCCCCCTCCACAAAAGAAGGGGAAGAGAAGGAAGGAAGTGTTAAAGTAACATCTACCTAATAGATTTAAACCAGGATTTCTACAGAAGGTGGCCCCTCACACCACGACAGTTTCTCTGCTTTACCAGGAATGTCTTCAGCTACGCTCCCCCGTCCCCAGAAGGTGACGACTCAGAAAATACTTTGCAGCCTGGCCAAGGCACTTGCCCGGGAGCTTCCCGGAGCCACGCGCACAACACGTGTGTCAGGAGGGAAAGCCCTGTCACTAGCAAACCATTTTCAAAAGGCATGCTGGTTTTGACTTTATAGACATGTGTGCGTGTGTGTGTGTATATATAGATATATAATGCTTACATATATACATACATGCATGTATATATATGCACACATTTAAATAATAAGTGTCAACTTGTGGGTTATAGTTTAAGTATAAAAAATATACATATATGTTCTTATACTTAAGTGTCAACCTATGTGCTACAGCATATCTACGTTACTGACAGCTACCACAGCAGAAGAGAATCAAGGACATATAGTCAGTCATACTGACAGCTCCTCTATCAGAATGCATTTTTTTTCCCCCTCCTCTAGATAAAAATGGTTTCTAATAAGGCCTCAGCAGACGCACCAGCATCCACCAACCTGGGGAAAAAGTGTTTGGTCAAGAACATAAAACAGTCTGAATCTCCTCTAAGGACATGCTGGATGTATCAAAGTCTGTAATGCAATTTTTCATACCTTTCCTCCTAATTTGTAGGTGCAAGATGCAACACAGACACATGGCCATCTGTTATTTGTGCCAACTTCCAGGGGGACCTGAGACAGATCTCAAGTTATTTTGATTTGAGCTCCTCAAAACAGCACTATCTGCATGGGGGCCTGTGGACACAACAAGCAAGTTCCCTTCGAGCTGTACACGTGAGGCTGGGCTGGAGGCTGGTTTTGATCGTATGGCAGACACCAACCTCATCTTTCCCATCAGTGCTTCTGATCTTCCAGAGGGGCCATAAACCAGACTCCGGCAAGTCACCCAGTACAGGAACTGTAGTCAGTCATAGTTTGTATCTGATTTGTAACAAGATCCTAATTGGCTTATTTCTAGAAGCTATCTCTGCACAGACCAAGTTTTTTAATATAAAGTTAAACCACTTAGAGTAAAAAGTCCCAAACACCCATTAAGAGTATTTCCTCAGACCCACCTAGAAATAGGCAAACAGCACATCAGTTTCCCCCACTAAGGTGACAGAATCATGTTATTAAAATAAAGGCAAGAGCACTCCCAAAAGCAAGCAGTCATATCAGAAAATGCGATATAGCCTAACTTCACAGCAAACGTCAGGGTTTATGGATCAAGCAGTTAGTTTTGAGCCTGCATGCTGCAAGTTGCTCTGAAAGGCATCTGCTTCGGAGACTAGCAGTAATTATTCTACTTTTCAGGAGTCCTTTCCAGGACCTGACCCTGGAACACTTAGATGTGGAAATGAATAGCTGATAACTGGATTCGTGGATTGTAGGATTTGCTTTCCATAGAGCTCTCTTCTCACATGCAGACATTATAATAAACAACAACTTCTGACTCCAGTGTTCTTGATTTTATAATAATTTAGGCCATGTCTCAAATTTCTTTACAGGACTGCACTCCATCCACTCTAGCTTAGACTTTCAGTGTAAAACAACCTTAAAAGTTACGAGTTCAGACACAGGTTTTGCTAACAGCACAAGACTTTCACTAATTCATACCCCTAAAGCTGCCATGGGCTAGAGGTACATTCAAGTCAACTAGCCTGGGCTGGAAGTGGAATTCCTCGGAGCGCTCCCAGGGTCACCAAACCCATGGGGCCGCCACTGCTTGTGCAGAGGAATTCGGAAAGCTCTGCCCCTCGACAGCTGATCCCCTCAAGTGGCACACGAAGGGTTCATCTGGCTGCCCCGCCAACTGGCCAGAGCACATTAAGTGTTAGAGGAAACACGGGTCTTGAATAAAAGCTTTTTAATGCTGTTCAAAGGAAGACTGTTTTGAACTGAGTATACCTTGAAGGCCTGCTCAGGGGAAATACCAAGCTATTATCTGCTATTAAAATATGTCCAGGGAGCAAAGGGTGCCAATTAACTCACTTTGGCTACAACCACTCCAGAGTAGAGGGTGGTTGAGGGGTACCCATTAACTTATAAAAGCTTTTATTTACAGAGGGGGAGAACGAGCTGCCCAAATGTACAAATAAGTGAGATAACAAATGTCATTGAGATTTCAATGCTGACTTAGCTGACTTCCCACCCCCCTGCAAAACAAACAAACCCCACCAGAAACATTCTACCAGCCATTTTTCCCAAGACTTCTTAATTTCTCTCAATACCAAAGAGAGATAAGGGGAGTGTCAGAGGAAATTTATTCAGAAGTGGAAGGAGTGAAAATTTTAGAAGTCAGTCATGGCTTTTCTGACAAGTCATTAGGCTAATGATGCCTCTATAAAATGCCCATCAAGATCATGAGCTGTGGTTTCCAGACACTGGCACTACCACCAACAATCACCAGGTTATGACACACACTGTTCCAACAAAAAGTGCACTCTGTGCAAAATAATCCACTTTTGCTAGTGAAAGTTCATATGTGGCTGCAACCTGTGACCCTTCCTACCATATCAGTAAATGCACTTTAGGAACAGCCCACCCCAACCCTATCTCCTCTTCTGTGTTATTTGCAACCCTCAAGTTTCCAGGTGTTCTTACCTTTACACCATGGCCAACATCATCCAGCACTGTGTAGTCTATAGGTTTTCGAATATACCTTACAGGCCGCTCCATGTTCGCCGGCGCGATGATTTTGTGAGTTCTTGATGTGTTCTTGTTGGTTGTCAAAATGCCTATCTCTCTGCGAGCAACCTTCTCTTTATGGATGTCCACAGTCTGGATCAAAAAAGAAGAGAGTACAAGTTTCTTTAGGCATCTGCTGCTTTCTTTATGGAGCTAACTACATGTTTAGGCTCTGCTGTTAGACAAAGAGAATGAGAGTCAAGTTAACACTGCTGGAGACATGTTGGTTTATTGACAAAATGAGTTTAGCCTACATGAATGTTGTTAGAAATATCTGCACTTTAATAAAATAACCAATATTTATAATAAAATTACAACTATACATTACTGCTTTGACACTATAAAGACACAGACACAGTATTTACAGGTTGACCTTCAACATTCCTGTGACCAACAGGAGTAATAAATGACTCAAGTCCGCAGCTGGGACACCCTGACAGACAAGCTAAGCAATTTGCCCGGAGCACCAGAGGGGGACTAAGCTTTACCAGTCTGTGATAATTTTTTTCAGTAAAGCCATCGGCCTATATCAGAGTAACAGCTCTCATAGCTAAGGACTCATTTCAGCACTGAGGCTAGTGTCAGTCACATCATGCACAACTGCTTTACTAAAACAGAGCTTTACTGACAACTGTAAAGGAAAACAAAATTTACACCCATGCTGAGCATTGCCATCTTACAGGAAAAAAAGCTAAAGAGAAAAGGGGAGGTCAGCCCAGCAGTCTGGGAAGGGTCAGAGCAAGTCCACAGCACGTGCAAGGTAAGATAACATCTAGCTGTAAGATAACATCTGTGTGCAAGGGAAACACAGCTAGAGTGCCATTTGTGGGAGAACCAGCACCACTCAAGCATCAGATACCAGATGGGAGCCTGTTTCTGCACCCAGAGCCTGCGCTTACTGATTTAAGTGCCTGCTAAAACCTCAGGATCTCACTGCAGTAGCTGGTATTCAGCCTCAACCACCACTCTTCTCCTAATGACTTGGACCAAATCCTACAGAGACATCACTTTTTAGCCCACACGCTGAAGAAAATAATCTTGGGTCTCTAAGCCTCAGTTTCTCTTGGGCAGGCGGTCACAGAAAGACTCTCAAAGCTGAGAGAGAAATTCCTTGTCTCTCACTAGTGGTTTAGGCAAGTCTCTAGAAATGGCCATCTGTCCTAATCTGAAATGGATACTGCGATACGCAGATTTTGCTTAGTAAAGCACAAAGCGTCAAAGATGAAACATAAAATAAGTTAATATTTCACTGCACTTCTGTACAAATCAAGACAGTAAAACTAAGAGAGGTGAAGAGCCAGTAAGTGACAGCTTCTAGGAAAGCCACCATTCCGAGTTCCCTATGAAACGCCTTCAAAGGATGAAGTAGGTTTTTTTTTTTTTTTACTTTGAATTTGTGTACATGTTCGCATAATCTTAAATTCTTCTGAGTAAATACATGAAGAATTAAACTTCTTAACAGCTTCTGTATGTTGTAATGCAGATTGCAAGTGAGAGCACAAGTGGAACACAAAACTAAATCAGCGACATGAAGCAGGCCTGTTTGCACAGCTTAAAGCCAAATAACAGCCAGCTTGTAACTTTGCAAAGGCTCCTTTTACTTTAGAGGAATAAGAAAGCTGAATACAAATATAGCAGTAGAGATTTTCCAAAGAAACACAAGATATTCAACTAACTCAATTCCAAGTAAATCAATGCCAAAAAAAATACAGTTAAAATACAGCTTTGGAGCAAACTTCAGTGTTATAAATGCTCAAGGCTCTCGCAAATCCTCAAAATCAGGAAACCCAAATTAAAGCACCTTACCAAATGATGCAGTCCTATGCATGAAGTATGTACCCCATCGGTATCAGAAATCAGCCACTAAACCACAGCTGCTCTGGCAGCCAATTTCACAGAAGACAGAGCAGAAGAGCTAAGACATGGGACCAGCTCTGTTTCTTCAACTCCAGCTATTATTTTTTCTTTTCCCTCTAGAATCTCAAATTTACACATTAGTTCTGCTCGGATTATACACTCCTTGCCTTTTGGTTGGCTTTCTGAAACATTGAGAAACATTATTTGAATTCTCTTCTACATGTTCTTAGGTCTTTTTTTTTCTCTCCAATCTGTGCAATCTGAGCTGTTTTGTTCAATGGATCACTAAAACATCAGGTCACGAATGGTCTTACAGAACTCTAAGCTATTTTGCAGCTATTGTACATTGCAAATCTCCACATTTTCTAATAAATGAGGGCTACATAGGTGAAAAAAATCTTAATTTAGAGACACCTAAACAACACAGCACTAAAGCACTAAACACAGCACTAAAAGAATTCTCTTTTTTAGGGGGGAAGGAAGGGGGAACCCTTCACGGCATGAAAAGCTGCATCTTTTCCTAGCAGGTGGCCCTTGGAGGCCGTCTTCTCCTCCCTGCAATGAACAATGAAAATTCCATAAATTACTGGAGCAGAGGATAAGAAATTCCAAGAACAGATGCTGTACCATACATGCCTTGAAACATGACTTACAGCAAATTCTTCCCTATGCAGAAGGGGAAAAAAAAAACAGGACAAGAACAGGAAAAGAGCATATATTAATTATGTCAGTCAGCTTATTCAAAATCAGACATAGAGCAGTGAGCTGAAATCTTTCCACAGACCTCAGTAATGTAAACCAAGAGAGGGAAGACTCTGCACCAGGGTGCAGGGCCAGCACCTATGGTACGTATGTAAGCGCTGAGCAGTATGCAGGCCTGCACAAGAGATGCATTTGCTGCTCAAAGCCATCAGGAAACTGCAACTCTGGTTCTGGTGCACTGGAAAAGACACGGGACTATTTTGCCCCGTGTGAAGCAAAGGTTCCCAAGCACCCGCCTTGCCCAGGGCAACACGCTCCTATGAGGCATCCTGCTTCTTTGGGAAGGAATGACTCTCTCCAGCTCCATAAAGGCTGCATGACATTAATTGTTATGTGCTCACTAGGCGATCCAAAGCAATTGACAGTTTTTCATTTTAAGTATCTATTTGCTTGATGTTGATAAGGAAGTTTAATGCTTGGTCCTCAGCAATATAGCTTGAGGAGTTTTTTTCAGCTCCAGAAGAAGAAAAAGTCAAAACACACAGTTTTTAGCTGGATGGACTATCTAAACAATCAGCCAATAGTAAAATACTGAGAGAAAAGCCCCAGGCAACAGCCAAACTAGACCCTTCGCACAGTGTGGCCACGAATGCCCACTCTGGCCCAACGAGAGCCCTAAACAACAGTTAATTGGCAATTTCACACACAAAACCTCTTTCTAATCCGCACAGGTTGAGAGGGGCAAAATGCTGCCAAGAGGCTGGGATTAATACAGGTTTAACAAACCCTAAAAACAGATGGACTGACTTCAAGTACATTTGGCCTGTGCTGAAAACAAATCCAAGACGTAGTCGGAGAATCTGTGGAATAGGGAAGGGATTCATACTCCTAAGTAACACAGCCCTGTAGGAAAAAGTCCAGCACTGGACTGATTTGGGAGAAGGAGAAGAGAGCCCTTCTGTAGCCACAGCAAGTTTCCCAAAGGGACCCTATTTGGGCCCACCCAGCAGGGCCCCCCTTGCCACCAGGGCTGGCTGCCCGGGGAGGCGCTCGCTCGCCCAGGGGCGCAGTCGAGCCCAGCACTCCTACTCCTTAGTTACCTCCACTACCTGCCCGGGTCAAAACCATAGGAAAGAACGAGCTTGTCAACAGGATGTAGAGTTAAAATGCAACCGTTTGCTCCCTCCGAGGCAGCCTCCAAGCCAAGGGCAGCACTGATGCAGCTGACACGGTTTTCCTTTTCTCTCCTTGTTAAGGGAGGAAAGACCAAGCGCCCAGGACCCACCAGCGAGCAGAGGGGCTGCTGAACATGAAGTGTGAGCAGCAAGTCCCCCAGGAACCGCAGTGCCAGCCTGTGCACACGGGCGGAGGCACCAAGTTAAAGCTTTAACCATGAAGTAGGGGACGAGGGAAAAGTCACTCCACTGGCATTTCCTCGTTCTTAACACAAATAAATAAATAAATGAAGCACATGAGGGGCACACACAAAAGCCTGTAATTACACAGTCATTTTATTTACAGTTTCTGAGGCTATTTCACACTAAAGTTTTAAGAACTTATTTTTATGTCACAATCCTCTGTCAAAGACCCTTCGCTGTGAAGAGCTGCCTGTCAGCAGCTCTGCAATTTGGCTCTAGGCTCAGAGGTACAAGAAGTTTTCAATTTGGCTCCAAGTTCATGGATTCAAGGAAGGATGTAGGCTCCAACTCCCCACGACTCCTGGGCTGCGACTTAAGGGAAAGCAAGGACAAAAACATGGACAGAACAGCTTGTTATCAGCAACAGTCTTTTGCAAATACTGTAGTTTCCCTTCTTCACCCTTTCGGTTTGAGGTTGAATACAGGATTTTGGGTGGTATCTGCTACTGGTGCTGTATTTCAAATATGCAGAGCCCTGGTTACCATGTAAACGGCATTATACACACCTAAACACTAGCAAATAGATCAGAGCTACTTTATATGAGCAAAAGTACAGTCGAAAGATCAAACAGCTGAACCCGTTACCGCTTCCCACGCCGCCCTGCCAGCACGTTCTGTGTCAGTCACACGCTGCGGACGCGGCGCCGTGCAGGGCTGCTGCTCTCCCCGGCAGCCTTCTGCTCAAGCCTCTCCTAAGGGTCACCGGCCTCGCGAAAGGCAGCGCTGTCGGAAGCCAAATTAACGGAGAAATCAGAGCATTTCACTCGTTTGATATTTGAACGCAGTGAAATTAGCCTACACTTAGGCTATTGCTCGGTAGGTGAGCATAAGGAAAAGAGGATATTAAAAAGTAGGATTTCTAGTCAGAAAGAAGCCCATGAGGACACCAGGTTTGACACATGAAGCGAGCCCAGCAGTTCACCAAACACCCTGTCTGCAGAAAGGGGGCCCGGCTCTGTGCAAAGCGCTGCACAGAGGCGCCTTTCCTGCCCGCCCCGGCACCGAAGAGCCCAGTGCCCGGCGGGAGAGAGCCCAGGGAGAGCCCAACCTCCTTCCGGAGCGCCGGGACCGCTCCAAGCTCCCGTCTTCATCTTTGAATATGAAAAGTAAGGTCTGCTTTAGCATCTGTAAAGGTGAGCTGCATTTTTTTGATTCAGTCAGCCATAGCAGTAATAAATAAATCGTAATGTTTAGAGAATTTAATTATAATTATAATTTAAAATACTAATTAAATTCTGCAGATTAACAAGACACATTTTCTGTTTATTTCTATAGGCTCATACACTGAGGCCTTAAACTGCAGTGTCACCCAAAGGAAACAGAACTTGAAAAACCTGAGCACTGAGGTGCTTTCACGATCCCCTTCATTAAATGGCTAAAAAAAAAAAATCCAAGTATCTTTCGTTTTTCTTACTCTTCACAATTTTGTTCCTAGATCCTGCTTTAATATTAGCCTTTTTTGTCATTCCCTAAAACCACAGATTTCATTGTTGTGCTATTTAATGGCATTAGGACAAAAAGTTTCCCTGAAATTAAGCAATGTGATGTTAAGAGCAGTAACCTGTTCTGTTTCAGAAATACAGTTCAGAAATTTGCACTGCAAGAGAAATAATGAGACATTTCTGCAGAAAAGATCAGTTATGGGTTCATAGCACATGAGAAACAACCAAGAACAAACAAGCACAAAGCTTTCTTAAGGATACTATATGCAATCAGGTATCTATACAATGTTACAAATTACATCTTTCATTAACTCTGATAAAAGTGCAAGTAATTTAATGACTTGACTCAATTACTTATATACATATCAAGCTCAAGACACCATCCAAGAACCTCATGAACCTACCTGCAGAAATAAAACAAGTCTCTGTCTTACTGAAAATGAAGAAAATATTTTAAATAAAAGGAAACAAGATCTCAGGCAACTGGGCTGCTTCTTCCCCTTTCCCCTGCTCAGCTGAGCTGCAGAAAAAGCCCCAGTGAAGTTGGGGCCATTGAACGTGGCAGTTGTTTATGCTATGTTGTCTGTCCACACACACTGCAACCCATGAGACCAGTGATCAGCTCAGCTGCAGACCAGACCTGCGCAGTTTGGAGGGTCTGTCTGCACCACACACCAAGAGCGCTTCTAAACTTTGCTCAAGGATTTGATCAAAAGGCTGCTTGAGTCTGAAAACCTAATTTCTCCTAATTTCTTCTAATTTCTGAATTTTCTTTCATCAGTGATGTTACAATGATCCTTAATATCCTAGCTACTTTTCCAGATTGTTTGCAATCCAGGACAAGCAAGCTTAACTCTTCTCCATGGCCTTTAGAACATGTGCTGTGACTACTCACCCAAACTCCAAGAACGTATAATGATATAAAATTCTCTTATAAAAATATACGTAACTTATAACTATTTTCAAAAATCATTTTCTTCTTGGAGAAAGCTCCAAATTTAAATGACAAAATTGACTCACAGGACTCTGTTTCCAGGCAGAAAAGCATTAATATCCTCATGCACTGTTCTTTTTTGTGCTTTCATGGTGCTGACCTGGGCTTAAAAAGAGTTTTGAATTTTACCTCAGAGTTCTTCAACACAGATGTGTTCTTAAGCAGCACTTGAAGAACATACAAAAAACCTGGAAAAAAGACTTTGTTGGGAATACTGCCCCTCTACCGGGGGCTGATAGGTCAACACCCACCATTCAGATGGAAGCAGATGCATCCTTTTATCGTGCCCACTTGGCCATCGCTTCACACAGCTGTGTGAAGCTGATGTCCCTAGATGGCATTGAAAAAAAATCATCTAAAATTACCATACCAGAAACTTCAGACTGCTTGGCTTTCAGTTTCACAGTAAAAAGGTGGGAGTTTTTCTCATCTTAGCCCTCAAGAGAGATGAATTCAAGACATCTATAACTGTCAAGCCATCTATAACCTTTGGATGGTCACCAGAATCAAGCCTGCTAAAGACACATTGCACCAAATCACCCTTCCATGCACAGCAGAAAGCCACGCTTAGGAAAAATAAGAGTGTTATCACGGTGAACTGAGAAGCAGGTTTTTTTTCCAAGTTCCCTTCCTCCAATCCTTTCTAGAATATAAGGACTTCATGACTATGTCACCAACACGCTCCCACAGCCCAGCACAATTTCAGGGCGACCAGGATGACCAGGGCGGCCAGGACGCAGCTGCCTGCCCGCGGGCGCCTCATGGCACCCGAGAGGACAGGTTCTCCGGGTAAGTTCATGCCCTGAAGTCCCGGTAAACCCAGGCCTTTTGAGGTAAAAGGCGAGAGCAGCTGCATAAGCAAGAGTTCCTTTA
The DNA here is from genome assembly GCF_000705375.1 of Tinamus guttatus. Next base: position 79,516 of record NW_010589812.1, read on the forward strand.
ATCTGAAACCTTCCTTTTCCCGCAGCCGCGGTTCACAAGCAAGAGCTCTTCCAGATTAACATAGTGAACTAAGGTCAGCGACACACACGGCAGCTTGTGCAGGCCCAGGCGTCTGCGAGGGAGAGGCCAGAGGGACAACGGGGCAGGGGGCAGCACAAGAAAATGCAAGTCCTGCTGCCTGAGATACCACGTACATAATGCACACAGATCCTGTGTATATACATGCATCCATATATGCATATTCAAGGTAAATACAAACATACCCCCAATAGCAGATCCCCTAAACATTCAGACTGCTACCAATGCACCGGCCAGCATCGTCGGGGTGGCGGGGGGGACGCTGAGAGTGCATTTTTTGTTTCAGTTTAAACTGTTTAGCATTAAATTTCATAGCTCATGTCTGAACAGAAACTCTATTTCAGGTTCTCCTATGCAGTCGGCCTTTGATCCAGCAATTTAAATCCTTCTCTCTACACACACTAGCAGATTTCCTTGGATTCTCCCAGCTCACTAACAGCTTTTCTCAGGTCCTCCTAGCAACAGCCCCCAGCAAAAAAGCCAGCCAGACTTTCTGAGAAACAGCGCTAAAAACTCAGAGAAAACCTTCTCTACCTTTAAATTAAGTTTTTTTCTTTGGCTATCAGGACAACAGAGGGAAATCAGCCACAGGCACCCCATTTACTCCGAACCTTCTGTTTGATGCTTGGTTTTACAGAGTGGAAGCACAGAATACAGAACAATAATGCACACAGTCCACAGCATGTCCCATCCAGGATTCCTGCATCGCTATTACATTTCTTAAGCTCTAGCTAGCTTTGTGCAAGGCGAGCTTAATTAAAAAATTGATTTCTGGCCAACCAGAGCATGTGTTTGCAAGTGCTAAATATTGATAAATCTTTAATTAAAGAGAAAGGGGGAGCCTGATATAGTGATAAGCCTCATTAAAATCAAGTAGCTGAAAAAAAAAGAGCTAGAGAAACAGGTTGCAAGTTTTATTGGACAAAGACAAATAACCCAACCTTGGACCACCTGCTGGTGGAGTAATGGAAATGGAAACGTTTTTCTGAAAGGAAGACTACGGTTCCCAAGAACCGAACTCAGAAAGACATCAATATCCACAACAGCCTGTGAAGCTGCACATACACATATACAAAGGCATTAAAGAGCAGGGAAAAGAAAGCTCTGCTCCGCAAAATGATTATTTTTATATTCCCTTTGCAGAGTGCCCTACTAGCAAACCTAGTCCAATTTTCTGTGGAGAAACTGAGCAGAAGGCGGACAGAGAGCAAGGACAGGCTGGAGGGCTGTGAGCGGGTGTGTGACGTTCTAGGACAAAAATAAGAGCGAAGAAACTGCCCCAGGTGTCCAAGAGCCCACACGGACTCGAGCCCATCTCTCACGTGCCAACTGGAAACAGTAGAGCTGCCATGGAGGGCACAAACGCATCCTTCCTACAAAACCGGTGAGAAGCAGCTTCCCTCACGTTGTTCTCTAGAGGCTACGTCAGAGCCTGCTCATGCAAGAGCTGCAAACACAAATGGGGCAGCTGGAGGAACTTGATGAATTCTGCCACTGAAAGGCTACCTTGTAAAATGGGGCTCTGTAAATGAGGAGCAACCGTGAAGGGATTCAAGAGCATCTCATCAAGCCCTCCCCCAGCTGCAAGGAAGATGGTGTCAAGACAGAGCATAAGGAGGAGAGGTTTGCAGGAGTGTCTTGGGGAACAGGTAGAGAGCTGTGGGAAGGAAGGCTGCAGATGGCAGCTGAAGACAAATGGAGCTATGCAGAGGCCCTCCTTATGGAAAGGAAACAGTTAAAGATGAGAGTCCTCCCTCCTTCCCCACTGCATGGGTGAAATGCCAGAAGCACTTTGCTGAAGTCCAGAGGAGCGCTGGAGAGATGGAACGTCCAACACCTGGAGCGCGGAGGTCAGCGCGCGCTGCGGAGCAGCTGGCCCTGCACGCGGAAGGAGGCCGCCCGCTGCGACGCCGGGCGCTCCGTGGGAAGCGCGGGACGGCTCGGAGCGACGGCCGGGAGCGGGAGCCTGGCACGCGGTCACCCCTGCGGCAGCCCCGAGGGGACGGAGCACAGGCAGGCACAGCCAACGCGGCCACACACGGCCACTCGGAGGGCTTCTGAGCCAAAAGCGCTGGCAAACCTGCCCAAGATTTATTTCTCTGCAAAACAGCTGTCACTGCTGTTCTTAACTGTTTATGAAAATACAGGAGTGAGTTATGGGTCACATTTCTACGCTATGACAAGCACTACTGCTCATTTTAACTGTTTGAGCACACGAAATAGGCATAGACTTCAATAAAAAGCACACTGCATGCTTTATTTACGTCCTCTGTTATCCTCTGATACATGTCCACGAAGTACACAACAAATTTTTGCAACTAGCTAAGTTTTGGGTCTTCCACATCCACTTGCTACTCCAATTCGCTTTTCAAGAATGAGTTCAATAAACAACAACAACAAAAAAATCACTAATGGAGATTTCTGTGGGGGGATATAGAAAAAGGCAAAGAGACTATTTGCACTTGCCTTCTATCTGCCTCCTAATGTCTGCAGCTTTCCGCCACCAAAAGTTTCACCACCAAAAGTCGAGTGGCTTTTCACCATCAAAAGAAAAACTTCCTCATGTTTTTCCTCTTCTAACATAAATCCCAGAACACTCTGGATACACTTTCTCGTATTTGCTGGAGTTTCAGTTGTGGCTGAACAACACAGACCACTACTTCACAGCTGCTACGTGACAAGAAGGCCAAACCCAGCTCTGTATCAGACCAAAACTCCACCGCATGGCCAGACAACCACCACAAACCACCCATTTGCATTTAAAACACAGCACACACCTATGTGAAGGACAGTTCTTTCTTATACCAACCTCTCTCTGCCTTCCCTTATCTTCCCTTCGCCAAGACATGTACAGCTTGCTAGGCAGAGGGGACGATAAACACAATGAAACCTGAATGACCCTTTCAATATTAAGTAGTACCAGCTGCTTTACACACTTCCAAAGAGGAACTGATTAATGGAACCAATGACTTAATAAAGGGCAGAGATCTGCTGAGAGAGAAAGACGTTTAAAACAGAAGATGCTTCAAGACAGAAGATGTTCAAGTGTACAGTCCTGATTGATTTTGATAGTTGGGACATGAAGTCATAACATGTTAACTTTGTATTTAGTTTTAAAAAGCATAAAAAGTAGATAAATGCTTTTGATTATGCAAAATCGAAGCCTTGACTGTAGGTGCAAGCGTTTTTCAGTATGCAAAATAAGATTTCAGTTGTTTCATATTTCATTGTCTCTGGATAATCCTCAAGATACACATGTATGAATAGGTTCATTAAAAAAAGGAACAAAATGTGCTTATGGGAGCTTCTCCATGAGAGTTTCTGTGTTTCTGAAGTGGCTAAGTCCCTGTTTTCTTTACTGGAAGCAATGCACTTGTCTAGAATTAAACAAAACATACAAGTCTAAATATATTCTTGACTGAAGAAAAGCACAAAGACAGAAAAGCAAAATTAAAAGGCTTCTTCAGTAGTTTGGACTCACTAAAGAACCACCATGGGAGTAGAATAGAGTTGTATGTTGTATGAAAAGCATTTTGTGTGCCAAAAAAAGCAACTTCACAGGAGATGAACATGTGCAATTGCAAAGAGCTCTGCAGGTGGCTGAAAAGGAAACTATCTTAAAAAAACTGTAAGAAAATAAACTAAACAGAACAAGTTTGAACTTTTAGAAAGTTTGTCAGAGGTAACGAGCTGACAGGCCAAAAAATAGACAAGGCAGAGTGCTCATGTCTGAAAAATAAACAAAATGCCCCCCTAGCCCACACTTAGTTTCAAGCTGGCATTTCAAAATTTGAAGGGGAAAAACATTTGAAGAAGTGAGTTAACCAGCCTTAGCTTGAATTAGGGTGCTTTATTTTTGTCATAACTGCAATAACGAAACATTTGCCGACAATAAAGGCACGCTACGTGGCTGCAGCCGTTCAGGCAAGCTCAGGAAGGTAGGAGAGATGAGCAGATAGCGACTGAGAATTCCCCAAAGGGCAGAGCTCAGGGGGTTATGATAAGCGGGGTAGAATCTATGTGGAGATCTATAGCTAATGGGGTCAATCCTGGGCCCTACGCTGTCCAAAGGCAAGTGTAGGGGCCTGCCCCTAGGGAGGAATAACCCCACACACCAATACAGGGTCAAGCTGCTGAAAAGCAGCTCTGTGGCGAGGGACTTGAGAGCCCTGGAGGACAAATCGACCACGAGCTAGCAATGCAGCCCAGCAGCCAAGCAGGCCAACGGTATCCTGGTCTGCATCAGGAAGAGTGTTGCCAGAAGGTCAAGGAAGAGGATCTTCCCCCCTGCTCAGCCCTGGTGAGGCCACAAGAGAGACATGGAGCTACTGCAGAGAGTCCTGAGAAGGGCTAAAATGCAGGGATTGGAGCAGCCCTCATATGAGGGAGAGCTGAGAGTTGAGCCTGTGAAGCCTGGAGAAGACGGAGAAGGGATCTGACCAATACACGTAAGCATCCAAAGGGAGGGTGTCGAGAGGATGGGGCCAGACTCTTCTCAGTGGTGCCCTATGATGTGACAAGAGACAACAGCCACAAACTGAAGATCGACCACGAGCTAGCAATGCAGCCCAGCAGCCAAGCAGGCCAACGGTATCCTGGTCTGCATCAGGAAGAGTGTTGCCAGAAGGTCAAGGAAGAGGATCTTCCCCCCTGCTCAGCCCTGGTGAGGCCACAAGAGAGACATGGAGCTACTGCAGAGAGTCCTGAGAAGGGCTAAAATGCAGGGATTGGAGCAGCCCTCATATGAGGGAGAGCTGAGAGTTGAGCCTGTGAAGCCTGGAGAAGACGGAGAAGGGATCTTACCAATACACGTAAGTATCCAAAGGGAGGGTGTCGAGAGGATGGGGCCAGACTTTTCTCAGTGGTGCCCTATGATGTGACAAGAGACAACAGCCACAAACTGAAGCCCGGGAAGTTCTGTGCGAATGTGAGGCAAAACTTCTTAACTGTGAGGGTGACAGAGCACTGGAACAGGTGGCCTACAGAAGTCGTGGAGTCTCCTTCTCCGTGCACATTCGGAAGCCATCTGGACACATTCCTGGCCAACATGCTTGTAGGTGACCCTGTGCAAGCAAGGCTTGGGAGCAAATGATCTCCCTTTCAACTTCAACCATTCTGTGGATTTACTGCCAATCTCAAGATAATCAAGTGCTGCTAAAGAATAAAAACATATATATTCTCATTGACGTTAGATTTATGGACTTACTTGAAGGTTTTCTGAATTAATTTTTGGACATGTACTTTTATAAAGAAAATCCCATATCCTACAAATCATGCACACACAGACATTTTGTGTCTATGAGCTGTCCTAGACTGATAATCCTGGCACAGATTGTGCCTCAAGACATAAAGCAAGCAATGCAAGTGGAAGTGATGTACAGTATCCTTTAGCTACCTACCAGCAAGGCTTTGATTGCATATTAATCCCAATATTGCAAGGGGCAGTGTTATTTCTCTGCCTATTTGATCATATTTCATTGGATGGCAGTGACACAAGCTAGTGGGAGAGCTGTTGTTTCCCCAGCAAGTCAGCAATGCGCTGACAGGAACCCATGAATATTAACTGAACAGCCATCAGATGGCACATCCAGCAGTTTCAGTGAAAGGGGGTGGTATCTACCATCTCATCTCCCACAAGCCACAAGCACACTTTACCACACATGAAATTCTTTTTCTTCTTTTGTTTCCATAATGTTGAAAGGTTGAAGATTGCTGTGTATTTTCTCCAGAACAGGACCATTGAAGTTCTGTATTTTTCAAGATTTTGTACAAATCGAGCAAGTCTCTACAACAAATAATTTTGTTGCAGCACTCTGAGGTGCTCCCTCTCCAGTGGGAAGATAACCAGCAAAGAACAGTTTGTTCTTTTTTCCCTAGTGTTGGCATTTTCAGAAGAATAAGATGGCAGAAATAACCTTCAGTTACCAGAAACCCACTTAAAAGAGTTTTCAGTATGCTTATCCCCTCTGCAGTTAATCTTTTTCTTTCATAACACGTTTGAAAACTTTATTTTAGCCCCCTGCCCTGTATACCAGGTTTCCACTCCCATGATCACTGAGAAGCAGAAAGGTTATAATCATAGTCTGACAAATCCCTTTTGGCAGCTCTAAATGCAGCCCTCCTTTGAAATCAAGTCCTAACCAGTCAAGTCTTTCACCTTCCTTATACCTAGTCTTCTGCAAAGGCTTAACTGGGAAGGAAGTGTCCACAGATCCACATTAACACCTTCAGGATATTACACTGCAAAAAGCTCTTCCACGTCGCTTTGCACTAAAACAACCGGGATATGACAGACTCCTGGATTTTGTGCTCAAAGCTAAAGGCAGAACAAGATAACCCAACGCTCTCATCTGGTCTCCCTTTCTCAACTCCTTTTGTAAGCAGTGCTCTCTTCCACAGGTATCTCTCCCCAGATGAACAGCCATATGCTTAGAAGCATCATCAACTTCACTAAACACAAACCTCTTTTGAAACCCCAGCTGTCACAGCACGGTGCATGCAAGTGTACTAAGGTATTCAGGAAAAAAGTAGAGTTGGCCAAATTCCCTCACATGGATCATGAAGCAGCAGTTACTATTTTGGACTGAGTCATACAGAATTCTGGTAATCTGGGATATAATAAGTAAAAGCAGAAGACAGACAACCGAATCACAAGCATGCATGATGCATACCAGCTTAACACAGACAGGATGAGGTGGGCGGCAGGCAGAAGAGGGCAGAGACAGTATGACTGGGGCTGATATGATTCCCTATAGCATTTTTAACATACATCCAGTATAGAACTTCCCCTTTTAGAGGTGTTTCCGTAAACGATTTCCCCCCAGCTTGCTATTCCTGGCCACAACAGATAGGGAAGATCCTATTATATCTGTTGCGGACATGTTCATGGCCTTCACTGTCCTAGCAGCATGTGGCACTTACTTCACACTGAGCTACAACCTCCTCCAACCAAAATCTTTCTCTTACCCTACTCATCCTACATCCCCAGCGCTGGATGTGTTACCCGTTGCCTTTATAGCAAAATCCCTAGACCGATGACATGTTCCAAAGAACTGGGTGGTCAGTTAGACCTTTTCACTGCACGCTTATTAGCATAAAGACTAACCTGCATTGCAAATGCTCATGACGAAGAGGAATGTCAAGTGATGTAGACGACATGTAGGAAGAAGCCTGCAGAGACCAGCAAGTAAGTGGCTGTAGTTTTCATGATCTTGTCTTCAGGATAACTGATCCCACGGGGGATGGAGGTGGGAGAAATGAAACACTGGCTGGTACAAGAGATTGGCAATAAACAGCAGCTTGGCCATCTCTTCAGGGCCTCTTTAGGCATTGGTATTGAACAGCGAATTGTTTGAAGCTATCTGAAGAAGACAGACTGGTGCCCTTGCCGAAAGCATCTAAATCCCGGGCAAGGAAGGATTGGGTTAGAAGTCTACAAATTGCACAGCAACATTTTAAGAGACACCCATACATCTCCATAATAACAAGCATCACAGATTCATGTATGTCTGACCGGTGCAATATCAGATTGCTAAATCCACATGCTGCACACACACATGCAAGAACCACTAAATTCTGTAAGAAACTTAACTGCCTTGGAAAGTACCTTGGGATGAATATACTGCTACATTTATCTAAATCTTTTTTATTTACTTAGGAGCAGCAGGAGAGCATAAAACAGGTTCCTGAGAGGCAAGGGAGCAAGTAAGGACACAATTCAACGGACTACAAGAACAGCTGTGCAAGGCTCTGCAGCCACCGCCTCCTCGTTCCGGTGAGCCCTCCTATTTGTAAGTGAGGTCCATTTACAAAATGAGCTCCATGAGGTACTTTCTGGATTTGTAAGCTGTATATACCTATCAGCAGTCCAGACAGCCTTTGCTCCCAAAAGTATCAGCAACCATCCACTTGTTTTGAAAACAACGAGGAGGAAGAAATCTAGGCAAATGGGCAGGAGGGGAAAAGCGGAGAGGAAAATTAAAACCTTCACTTGAATAGAGTCTGCTGGCTGTTTATCTGCTGTTTTTCCTGGATGTTCGCTTAAGCAATTTGTTTGCAGAACCTTTGCTTTCTAAAAATGCACCAGGGAAAATTCACAACAGATTTTCTTCAATCTGTTCTTGCTGATTAGATGATACTATTTAGTAACACTGAACTAGGTGACCAGTCATTCTCCAGTATTGAACAGTCAGCAACATGCTCTCAATCTCATTTCAAACAAATACCTCACATGAAAAACAGCCTTTAGAAATGTCTTTTCAAGTAATTTGCTGAAAGAAGAAAAGTGTTAGCTACATTTATTCAGAGTAATTTGTCCAGTTCTAGTAGGCAGCATCTCTGAAGAGTTTCTGTTTTGGCTGAAGAACTACAGATTTAATGCAGCTCAGAGATAACTTGTGCTCTTCAAAAACTAAGATAAACTCTAAGAAAAACTAAGATGCAAGGATTTTAGTGCTTTGGTCCTCCTAGAGCTCCCAGGTCTGGAGGTCTAGATATGAGAAAGAAGCTAAGTGAGATCAAAGCCTGATGCTTCTTTGCCAGTCATGCTGCATTGCAAAAGAACCTCTGCAAAAGCAGTAAAACCTCAAATGATTTAACTTGAATTTCTCTTGGCGGAAACGTAGAGAAATCATCCCCTATCTCCTGAAGTCACCTAACTAGAGAGTGTACCAAGAGCCTGTACTGAGAAAAAGGAAAACACATCAATAAAAAAAACCACCACCCCACAAGTTTTTTCCACCAGTTTTATCAGCCAGATGCTGGAGTGGCAGTAACAGCTATCACTACATTAAGGACACTTCAAAACTGGGATATGTGAAGGACAACCATTCATGTACCACAACAACAGATATACCCAATTACACGCACTTCCATATTCAGCCATCTGGCTCCTGTTAACAAAAAGGCAGAGGGACATGTCTATAGGACACACATATCAACACCATTCATGTGCCACAACAACAGATATACCCAATTACACCAATCTGAAGGAGAGTAAGACATCAGGGATGCATAAATGGTGAGCAGAAGAGTCTCGTGTGCGGAGAAGGGAAAGGGGTGGTTTGGCTTCAGTCAGATGACAGGCTGACTGAATGATGACAGGCATTACAAACAGTAGAGCCTTTTAGCATTATCTTTAGGATGCAGGAGGAAACTCTGAATCTAAAGATGGTGACAAAACTAAGACAGACTGGGTAGGTGAGAAAGCCTAATCTCTTCCAGGCTGCTTGACTGCCTTGCTCTTTTGCTGTAAGGCTTCATGGTCTCTCCTAAATGCAGGTACAACTTGCATTGTTGTACCACACAAACACAGCATCTCACCCATCACCACAGCAGACAAACAGAGGCCTGAGACAGAGCACACAGTAACATAATATTGCCTCGCCCATCCACTCTCAAGGGTCATGCTTCTTCTGCAAAGACACATATCAATCAATCGCAAAATTTCAAGCTAAATTTAGTTTTAAAGACACAGAAATAGAATAAGCAGGGGTTTTTTGTCCGAGTAGGCTAGCAGCGTTAGCAGTTTAACACAATTTATAAGTTATTAGGATAGCAGAAATACATCTTGGAAACTTCAGCAACACCTTTTCTAGTGTACTGAAGGAAAGGCTAACTTATCCCAGTGCAACTCACCTCACCGTGCTGCACTGCACGTGGCCAGTGACGCCTCCCTCCCACTACCTGCCTCAAGAGCAGCACGAGGAAGGAAATGGACAACGACGGATCGACCTCCCGGTCAGTTAAAGGGTGGTTTGGAGCCTAAAGGCTTCTCTGGCACCCTTATCCAGTCTGGTTTTGAGCAAGTTTTGGAAATATTTATTAAAAAAAAGGGGACTGAGTTAAAGGAAGGCGAAGCTGGGGGGCAGCTTTCCCTCCTATCAAGTCAGGCTTTTCAGTCCTTCTTTGACACACTTTTTCTTGCATTTTGAAAAGCTGGCCCAGCTGGCCTTTCCGGAGGCGATGGGTGCTTCGGGACTTTCCATCACGACCCCTCTCAGCTTCAAGGTTCCTACCACACTTTCTTTCACTTGGTAGAGAAGCCAAATAGCTCTGAATTCCACCCTATTCACTCCCGTTTTTGGCCCGTATAGAAATAGAGCAGAGCGTTGTGAGATCCAGCCTGGGCTTAGTGACAGGGCACTATCCTCTCTTGCAAGCAAGGAGCAGCAACTCCAGCCAGGGAAATTGGGAGCTGTTTTCCCCAAGCCACAACACGCTGAGCTGAGCTGATGAATCCATTATAAATAACTGTTGCAAGACAACGACTGAGTGAAGAAGCAAACACTTTATGCACAAAGAGGTGAAGTTACAGCACTGTATATTAGCTTTCATACAAGTGTTTATTCAGGGGAAAAGTCATAGCTATTTATCATATTTTCAAAAAGAAAGCCATTAAAACATAAAATCTATGATCTTACAGCCATGCACTACTAAAATTTACATATCCATAAGACAGCACTATCAAATTGTTTAATAATATAATCATCTGCTGGAACCAGAAATGAACGTTAGAAAGAAAAATAACTCCAGCAATCCATTTTCTTAAAACTGAATAAAAGAGGTAGACACAGCTTTATAACAATTACTTTACATAGCCAGCCAGCTATGTGGAAATGACTGAAAAAAGGCAAATAATGGCAAATCACGTGAACAGTTAGCACTGAAGTTTTGTATTAGTTCAAAATATATCACTACTATTTCTCTCAAAAGAGGAAACCTCTGTGTATGGTACAGCTTCTGACCAGACAAGCCTTCAGTGAGAATCCTCCCAGGCACCGCTCCTGACGCGGCACTACTAGGAGAGGCAGTTCAGCATCAGAGTGATCTCTAGTGTAAATAAATCAAATGGCCACAGTAACCTGTATGTTTAGGTGTTTTGCTATGAAATGTATCAAATAACAGCATTTGAGACACACTTTTCTTTCCGTGAAAGAGAAACTTTCCCTTTGTGCTCCATGACCATCCCAATGATGCCAGAGCACCCACTATCCCCAGATGGTGCTGGCAACTCTGGCCACAACAGCCATGTGACAGGTATTTATTATGATTAACATAGTTGAACGGATTGCCAAACTTCATACATGCTTTTTTTGAGGTTAAAAAAAAAAAGGCCCTAGCTTTAAGAGAGCAGCTAATATGTCTTTTATAAGCCTCCAATGAACAGACCTGCAGTGAATAAATGCCTTCATATATGACCTGTAAGGGGGAACTTTACAAGACCTGCATAACTGAGATACAAATAGGTCCCAAAAGGCTGCTAGTAAAGAGAACAAAGTCAAGTCAGCAGCTGTACAAAAAGTGCAAGAAGGTTACCATTGGCTTATAAAATACTCATGTCTCTTGCATGTTAATCATCACCTGCTTTTCTACTTGCAGATCAACAGCACCCAAGCGCTTTTGTCCCCCCAAATAACCTAGCCAGCAGAAAGCACTAAGCAATTCCCCCCTAACTGCACAAGCAGAAGTCCAGCTGCAAGCACCCAGCAGCAAATGCCCCGATACCTGAGCAGCAGCTCAGGAAAAGGGGCGGCTTCAGCAATGCAGGGCAACTGAGACACTGGCTTCAAAATACAGCAGCTCCCACTGCCCTCGTGCCCCCTGCCCTCAAACATGGCCAGATCCAGCCCAGATAACATGGAAACCAACGTCCTGGTTAGACACAGTCATGGACAACGGTGAGGGACAAAACGTGCTGGTAGCTCTTTATCTGCTACTCTGATGGACATGCAGCTCCTCGAATCACCACTTGATGCAGACCATTTCCTTTTTTCCCTTATCCTTTGGCCACTAAATCATTGTATAAATGTCTTTGTTTAAAAAAAATATATATATATATATATATATATAAAACAGAAGCTATTCACTCGCTTGCTTACAGAGACTTGAGGTAGACAGAATATTAATTTCTGGACAACAATCTAATCAGATGCATCTGAAGAGGAAGAAAAACACAGATTCCTGAAGAGTTTAATATTGACTTCATAGCAGGGTAGTGACGCATTTGATTTTTGTGATACTGAGAAATTCATTAAATATGACTGACTGCACAAACACCTTTGACTTCTCTGTTGCACAAAACCATCAGGAAAAGCTTTTCAGAGTAATGTTCACAGTCACAGAATTCTGGTTTTGCTTTTAGGAGAAAAGAAAAAGAAAAAAAAGAGGCTGCATCAGGTCTCAGGTATCTTAATTTAGTATTTAATGAGGTACCTAAAGCTTATAGTCAAATACTTTTCTAGTACAAGAGAGGTTTTAATGGTCTCCAAGTTCCTGAAGAACACACATTCACTCTGCCCCTCCACCAGACTGTGGCCCGGGATCAGCATATGGAGGAGGACTTCATTACAAGTTTAGCATCCCTGCAAACATGCTCCTTAAAAGGGCATCCAGAGCCACCAATCACAAGGAAGGTGGGAATAAAGAATGTCAGAAAACAAGAGTTTCTAGCTCAATCTTCTTTTGCATCAGAGCAATTGCTGTAGGGAAGTCATACAGATAGTCACTTGGTCATTCCACAAGGGCTATCAGTTATGGGTGCCCTTTCATACGTATATACAGTAACTGCGCTAAATATCATGGTAGTTTTAACTACATCTCTGTAAATTCTATGGAGTTCAGTATAGTTCCCTATGTGCATTCATTAGGGGTTAGGGAGAAGAGAATATCTCAACAGAAGAGCTGACAAGGCAATCCCTACACACTATAGTACACTCTGAGATTTTACATATATGAAATAGAAACCAATATGCAAAAAGTTAGAAAACCCCTGATAAGCAGGCACCCAAGCAGGGCAAACAGAACACAGCTTTGGAGCCAAGCAGCACCTGGGAGCCCCGGCCTGTATCGCAGAGAGCACGGGAAGAACAGCACGTGAAGCAGAGGCCAGAGAACATCTCCCAGCTAGGATGATCTAAAGGAGAGGTGCCAGCCTCTTTACCATCATGGAAACATTTGCATGCCTTGACAAGGGTAGTCCAAGGGAGCCAGACAAAAACGTCCTGGTTCCTATAGAAACACTCCCTGCCTCCTCACACATCTCTGCAAGTGCAGAAGTGAAAGCCGGTATGGACGTGGAGTTAACAAGGATTTGTAGACAGAGTGGCAGTTTCTCCCCTGACTTTTCAGAATTTTGCCTTTTTCCTGTCACCATTAGTTCTGTAGGTTGTGAAGTGTCCTGCAAGGACACAAAACAGCTTTTCGGGTAGCTCCAGCCTCTGCAATGTAGCACTGAAGAGAGTCAGCCCAGAGGGCAACTTGTTCCAGTGTCACCCTCCAGAGGGAAAAAAAATATTTCCCGTCTTTGAAAATCCTGTCGGAACCTGCCTAGCTGTAACTTGTGGTTGCTGCCTCTTTTTTTTTTTTTTTAAATCACCTGCTGCTACCAAGAGAAAAAAAGTAGCTATGGAGATGATAGAGGCACACTCCAGTACTTGTGGGCTGACATTAGACCCCCACTTCACCACATCTTCATCAGACTAAACGAGCACAATTCCCTCAAGCTCCTCTCACAGGCTACATGTCGCATTTCCTGAGGATTTTGGTGACTCAGCCCTCAAGTTTCCCTCTGTGTCGAAGCTCTGTCATTTAGTATGCGAACTACCTGTCTTATAAAAGGATAATTTGGGAATTATTCCCCATATTTCTTAAGGACGCACTTTGCTTCCTGAATGGTTTCCAAAGAACACTCTGAGCAGTGTGGGATTCTGAACGGTTCTGACCCTGCTCGCTGGTAGCCGGCAACCGATCGGAGCCATCGCTTGCCCCTCTGAATCCAGCAGTCCAGTTTCCCCACCTATGAGTCCATTAGTCCAGCCCATACAAGTCTTTGTGTCAGAGATCGAGATCAGAAGTTTAAGCAAAACAACATCCTGTTCCTTGGAAAGGGACAGCTTCAAGGTAAGAGTCCCCAACGGCTGCCTCAGCACACGTGGTCTCCACCATGACATCGGGAGAGGTCCTTCTCTGCCATCCACAGGGGTCCTGAAGAACTCTACATAGTTGTCTGCTTCCAGTGCACGTTGGCAGATGATCTGCCACATTTTCTGCCCTCTCTACTTCCCGCCTTTCGACGGTGAGTTTGAGCTGTGCTGCCATCACACACCACAACCCGTGAACACAGCAGAGCATTAACCTCACAGACAGGCAGACACACACACACCTCCCCGCAAAGAAAACCCTCTGCCGCCTCTGTGGCTGCTCTGAAGCCCATGACCCCTCCAGCCTCACGACATCCCCGGAGAGCTTCTCCAAACCCCCCCGCCGCACGCAGGCGCTCATCCCTTGGGCATCCCCACAGCGACGGCAGCGGCAAGTTTGGGAAGGAGCCCACAAGGAAAGACAGTCCGTGTGTTCCATTACTGCCCCTTCAATCACACAGGCAGTGAATCAGACAGGGGTGCTGACAGGCAAAATTCTTCTCAACTAATTCTGAGCTTTTTGCAATTTTCAGTTCTAAAAGCTTCCATCTCTTTTAATGCCAACACAAAAGATGCAGATATTTTCTCACTGAAAACTGTGTTTTCAGAATTTACTGGTCTGTAACAGTCACTAGAAGTTTCAGAGACAGAAGAAAGTATTAACTCTGAATGTTTAAGGGGTGCGGTGTTTCCTCATGCAAAAATGTTATCTCTTAAAAAGGAGTCTTTTTCTTTATTCTTGCTTCAGTAGACATGGACTGAAATACTGAGCTATTTTAAAACTGTTTATGTCCAGGAGAAAAAAGAAAAATGCTGCTCCGCCCAGGCCTGCAGCTGCTCTGACACCAGCCCCAGCGCTGATCTGCTACATTTTTTTCAGTTTTGACAACATAAACAAGGATGACCCTGTCAACTTTTCTCTCCTCTGATGAATCCATCTCTCTCTCATCTTTATTCTTTTAAGCTTGCGGAAATGAAATAGGAAAAAAAAGGAGTTATCTTAAAGTACATGTTTCTTAAGTTAGCTTTTGCTTCCTTGAGCAGAGAGCAACCCAGAAATGGCATAAGCCAAAAAGCATTTTCTAGAGGGGCAACTTTCCCTTGTCAAAAGTTTAAACCAGAACAAGCTGCATTTTGAACATCTCCACTGAAAATCGTAATTTCAGAGGCAAGATTCTCGTTTTATTTATTAAAAAGAATCAACTCTGAAAGAAGTATTCAGAAGTTTTGGCTCAGGAACCAAGGCAAAAATGACACAAATGATTTAAACAGCCAACCAGAGCTTCATTTAAGAAGAAATAAGAAGCATATATATCATATTACATATATTTTATATATAATATATATTATAATATATATCATAAGAAATAATATAATGAAGCATAAACCACGTTCAGATCACAAGTGGAAGGAGCCTTGCCCAATTCATGATCAGGGAACATGAAAAATCCTGTAGCCTAGTGACCGAACTGGACAATGCCCCAGGAAACACAGGGGACTGAGCGTTAAGGTCTCCATTCCTTTCCCCACCTGAACACCCCAGGCCCTTCCAGCCACCTCCTAGTGCAGGCTGAGCCTCAGCTACTCCTTTTCTCTTTCACTGCCCAGTTCTTAAGTTCATTTGACTTCCCTAAAGCCACTACAAAAGAGAAGAGTGCCTGTTCCAGATACCTTACATTTTAGTTGCTACGAAGAAAACAGAAAACCCAGATAACACTGATCCAGCTGTTACTCTTGGAGAACCTTTTGGTCACTGCAACTGGGGGCTATTGGCTATCGTATAGTAGAACTGCTCTCTGTTGTGATCCAGAATTTGTAGGTGAGAAAAATCAAGGATTCACATGGGGCTCCAGTCCTTCCACCACTGCCTTTTTACCCCAGTGTCCCAAAGGGGAGGTAGGAACAGCACATCCTAACACTGCATCGCTGGCGCTGGCACTGGCTCTGCCCTCACCCACTACACAAACTCCTTACCTGAAACTAAACATACCTCCAAGCAAGGCTATCCAAGGCAAATATAAAGCCAAACCAAAGCATCAAATAGAAACACACAGTGTAACTGTGACTGCTGTAGAAAATTTACAGTAGGGAGGCCTAAAAATACACATGCCTTAATACAACAGACATCCTCAGGCTGAGGGTGGTCCCAGATGCACTCTAGCTACCTTCTTCCCCAAGCCTCGCCTAACAGGAGTAGCAGCATCTCTTGCAATGGAAGGGTTTGCAAACCTCTCCAGAGCACTAATCAAGTCTCCACTCTGCCATACAAGGACAGCTTGGAAAGCTCAGATCAGCTTGGCAAAGCTCAAAGTCAACATCAAGGGCTGAACCAAGCAGCTGAGCTCTGAGCACTCAGCTCTGTATCCCGAGATGCAGTAAATAACAATGTGACAGGCTGCTCCAGACCCTCCAGTTACAGCTGAAAGACAAATGCGACTGCAAGAAACATACATACATTTGAGCTGGCTTTTATCTAGCAGCCAAAGCAGAAGTCTCTCTTGGAGATGTTCCCAGGTAGAATGTGCTCAGAGCGGCTCTTCTCACCCCTAAGTTATTACTTACGCAAAGTCTCTCTGCTTGTCACTCCCCTCCTCCTCCTCCCCCCCCAAAAAGTGGAATTCAAAAAAAAAAGTGGAATTCAATGAAAAAACAGGTAGGTTTTCCATCTGTAGAATTGAGCTGCAACAGATGCACCATACCACCCACTTCTTCACCTGACATTTTCATGAGTGTTTTCCTATAAATGCAGTACCTTCTTTAGTGGGAAAAGTGTTGAGTGGCCACTAATGAAGATAAGCCAAGCAGCCAGTTAGCCTAAAGTCTGCCTGGAAGACAAAGAGAACTGAAAGAGTTAGGCACAGCGTGGCAGAGGTCTGGAGGGGGGCAGAAACTGCCAGCAGATCAGAAGAGCCACAAGATTTGCACAGTGTTTATTACTAGAAAGGTTTAATAAAACTGTAGCTTTTATCACAGGTATCTGTTCTATATTGCAAAATCCAGAACTCACTGACTGGCAATGCCTCAAAATTGTATTTCTGCACAATACTTCTTCCATGAAAATCTGAAAGTATCAGTTACAGTTACTTCCTATGTACAGAAGTAGGTTGGGAATGAAGTCAAACCTATATTTCTTAGGCAGTGAAGTTCCTCAGGATAATATACCGCGTCTTGCGGACAGATGGGAAGACAGAAACTGTCCAGATATGTACCACATACCATCCTGCCTGTCATCATGATCTATCAATACTTGCATTTTCAGAATATATTCACCTCCATGCTTCGCTGGCATGAAAATATTCATGACTGATACAAGCATGAGGAGAAGACACTCGGAAGACCTATCAGAATATGGAAGCAGCCCAGCAAGCAACTGTTCAACAGATTTTTACATGTACATGAAGCAGACAAATGAAAAAAAATAAATAGATGAGATAGTACATGCAGTACATTATTTGCATCCAGTTTAGTGCTATAAAATTAGTAATCAGATGTTCATTTATAAACAAGGATAAGCTTCAGGAAGGACAGGCCAGCCTCAGAGAGGACGGTTGACCTTGCTGAACGCTCCTCAGCAGCTCCACAAAGCGCCGATTGTTCCGGGTCCTTAGCAAACAGTTCATGTAGCAGGTGACTCAACAGCTTGCAGCAAAGTGCCTTCCATTCCGGTCGAGAACAGTACAGGGGGTTAACACCTTTTGTGCTAGTATCAGACATTTTGGTTTTCTCCACCCGAGTCATATCGGTGTCCCAAAGAGAAATTAACAGTAATCATTCCACACACTTCCGCTCCGAAACGCACAAAAACGTGCTCAGTGTAACAGGACCTTTGGCTAAACGTATTACTTGGAAACAGAGGCAGGAATTCAGTAGGTTTTATCCCTTACCCAGTCACCTCTTTGGAGGCGGGCATAATCTAAACATCAAGAATCTCTGAATGCCTGACAGCACAAGAAACTTCTCCAGAGCAATTTTACTTCTTTCCTATTTAACTGTTTAAGTAGCAGGTACTTCTTAAAACATGTGACACAGATTTTAGCACTGCATAGTGTGTCTTTCTTTTTTGAACTACTATATACTATACTCTGTATGTCCAATATATTACTTTATTGATTAGTATTTTAGAAATATTTGTTACTAAACATTTGTTACACATACAGGAGAATCTTCTGGCATCTGGAATATTTTAGAAATATTTGTTACTAGTAAAGCCTTTTCACATACAGGAGAATCTTCTGGCATCTGTCAGCCAATCTGTTGATCTCTTTCAGCCAACCACTGCATTGCTATTTAGCAGAAATGCGTTAAAATGTATTTTGTTCTGTAAGAACAGTGAGCGGAGGCTGACAAGGCCATCAGGGAGAGGGACAGCACAGTATTCCGTGTAAGGTATCCAACTAACATAGCACTGCTTCACCAACAAAGGTTTTAAATTCACCAGCACTTTGGGTTTAATCCTCTGAGAATCATTCATGAAATACTTCAGATAAACACATGACAAAGCCTAGGAAAGATGCAACCGAATCTCAGTAAGAAAATATGACAGTGAACACTGGGCTTGAGCCCAATGACACTGGCTTAAACCTACTTCAGAACTGCAATGTAAGGGTTAAACAGCTAAGTGAATCCTCTCCCTTCCTTTGCAGTACTGCTGGGCCCACCTGATTACAGTCAGCCACGTGCAGCCTGTTAACTCAGCAGGATTTTTTTGGCCGAGTTACTGCACAAGTAGGCAAGTCTCTGAGCAGGCAGCAGTAGCAACTTCTCCCTCTCAGCAGCAGCCACCTAGGGTGAAACTTCAGCGACAGGAACTCAAGCTGCCACCGAGGGGGACAGGCCTCTTCCTTCCTATGAGCTCTTCCCCTGCCTTCCCTGCAGCAACGGTACAGCTGTGGTGCAAGACAGTTCAGCTCACTTATCCACCTGGCTTGGTCTGGACAGTTTGTCTTGAGGAGGAAGTGGCAGAATGTGAAACTTCTCTCCCACCCCACACAGTTCACACAGTTTAGGAAATTACACCCTGCGAGGGTACAAAACCAAATGAGACCATATTGCCAACACCCACAGCAGCACAAGATAACACTGCTCACATAGTGCTTCTACCCGCACTTCCTCCAGAAAGAGGGCCCTTCTCCCTTCCCTTCCCCCCGCTGCAGCTTCAAATCTGGAGATCTTGCTTTAAACCAAATAGAAACCCAGCACTTCTTGAGAAAGGAACTGTTTTATTTTAATCATGATCTCCAGAGCAAAATCACTTTCATAAATATTAAAGCCTTGCAGATTTCTATCATTTTATTCAGAGAAGTCAAAGTCATAAACTATCCTTCTCTCAACGACACTAAAAGACAGATGATGCTTCTTCCAATACTATCAATCCTTTCTTAAAAGCAAAAAGGTTACCTGGGAGATATGGTTGATGGAAGACTCCATCCTCCGTAGCTGAGAAGCTTGAATGTCCAGCAGTTGTAATACATTGTTGGCCAGTGCATTGATCTGATAAGCAACACTGGCTAGAGACTGAGTTGTGTAGGCTTTGGTCTCTTCCAACGCTTTCCTTTTATCTGGAGCCTGCAAGGCAAAAGAACAAGAAGCTTGCTTAAGGCTGGAAAAAAGTGTGTGTGGGGGGAAAAGGACAGAAACAAAACAAGCACAAGCTATATTTAGAAAAAGCCTGCAACCTGACTGTGCAACCAGACAAGGTACTCAATTCGAGCTTACATTAAAGAAGTTTCCATAAATAAAGGGCAGATAAAGAATTTGAAAAATATTTAACCATATTACATGCCAAAAAACAATTATTTCAGTAGGAAAGCCAAAACTCTCAGCATTTGTTGGAGCAGTGTTTCCCAAAGTCATCCTTCCCCTCCAGTCTCCAATCTCCCACACCAGAGAAATGCAGCTTTCACCATCCACCATCTCCTGAAAGGTCGAATAGAGGCCGAATAAAGGCAGAGAAGTTTTCCCGCAGCTGGTGTCCTTCCCTCACTGCCCACGACTCCCGCAACGCTGACGAGCCTGTCCCTGTCCCCAGGCCCGCAGGAGCATCGGGAGGACCTGGCACGCAGGAGCCTGGCTGAGGTCACCCCTCCTCAGGAGGGGCCTCATCAACCTCCTCTGTGAGCTGAGAAGCTTCAGCCTTGACCGAGGAGACACCAACACCTCTGACCCTCCGAGAGGTCGGAAGAGAGCAGAGCTTCCTCCTGAAGGGGGAAAATAGAAGGAAAGGGAAGGAGCATTTTTGTATTGTGACCATAGAGCTGTCACTTCAGACACGGAAATGGGAGTAAGGTGAAGCCCTCAACCTTCCTTGAAGCACCTCTCCTCTAGTAACAGCAGCAAGAGTCAAACCCCTCCTACCACAGGAAGACACTTTCCTTCCTTTGAGCATCTGCCCTCTCAAGCTTGCTGAGAAGCAGGCAGGTTTGCCACACGCTCCTCCCGTGCTGCTCTGGCCTCGCTGGCGCACGAATCCGTGTCCCGCCGCGCGCTCCGTGAGGCCTCCTCAGCCGCCTCCTCCTTGGATCCTCTCCACAACTGCTTCTGTGACAGCACTTGAACCGCCGCTGCCCTCTCCCCATGGGCAGGGGAGCCACCAAAGCCACCTCCCCCTTGAAGAGCTCCACAATTTGGGAGCTTCCAGGGCAGGCTCCCGGCTCCAGCTATTACTCAACTCGCAAACTGTGGCTATGCAGAATTTCCTTTTCCTCCCTTGCAGAAAAGGTGCTGTGCACAAGGGAGGATTCCCAGCAGATGATGAGTCAGTAGCAGCACAGCTTCTTCTGCATTTTATTTATTCGTAGGACAGTCAGTCTCGGCTACCAAAAGGAAGAGTTCGTATTAATAAACAGTGTCTTCCAATTTGACTTCTGTTTATCTCTATTTTCAATATATTTAAAAAGTAGGAGAGAGTGTCTTATGCAACGTTACAGTATGAAGCAAAGCAGCCAGAAAATAAAAGATTCAGTTTGCACTCAGCTCCACTCAGCATTTTCCAGCTCCCATGCACTTAGCGTTCACCCTTAAACCCTGCCTCAGATTCCTCTATCTCCATATTTCAGATGAACTTCAGGATGTTACACCTGCCTCTGCTGCCAGAGGGCTGGAAGGCAGCAGCACATGTGCATTATAAAGCTGCAGCATAAGGGAAGCTCTGACGCCATTTCAGCTAAAAAATGCTGAAGGAGGGTGAATTCCCCCCACCCAGGTGGGATGTGCAGTTCACACGGTCATGGTTCAGAGGGCAGAGGGGTTTGGACACTTACTAGAACAGTCAAATAATTCCACCCCGCACAAATTGGTTCCCAAACTGATGCCTTCTACAGCATGAAGCAGCAGGAAGAGTGTTTAATGTAATCTGTTGTCAAAGGGTAAAACAGCTATTGCACGTACAGACTAAAGCCAGGCTATGCTGCAAATTCACTTTTTATATATTTCTGAATGTAAACAAAGATGCTTTTTACCTAAAAATATTGACATTCCTATCTGACAAAAAACACTAGTAAGAGTTATTTTCTTGTTTCAATAACAAGGGCCTGTTAAACTGCTAAAGGTTCAAGAATTGAGTTTCCCCACACACTCTGGTTATCCATAGCAGCATTTTAAACTTCAAGCCATCAGCAGCAGTGGTTTTTGGAACTCTGGCCTACTGAGCTGGAGCCTAAAGTGACAGATTGATTTTAGTCGAGCTTCCCCGGCGCGGGCAAGAGCGCAAGCGCGGGTAGCGCTTTCAAAGCCCTCCGAGATGAAAGGCTCTCTGCAACACACACAGCTAATGAGAAGCCAGGCACCGTATTTCTAACTTCATGTACACTCAAGTGCAGGTCTGTAGCCTTTACTCGAGCAGTTTCCCTAAGAAGTTTTAACAAAACAGCGTGAGGCTCAACACTGACAGGTTACAAAGCCACAGCACTCAATTACTGGGTGACTGAGTGCTATCAAATGAGAGACCTTCAGCATATAAAAAGCCTTTTCTTTTCTCTAATGATTTGTTGATCAAATGCCTTGTCCTTATTTGACTAAGCACCTAAAGTTTTAGTTATTCGCACAAGCGACTGCTTTGGCAGCAAGATTAGATAAACACAGTTGTGCTGCTGAATGCATTTTCCGTCCTAGCTGAATTAGGTTAGAATAATTTCTCAAGCTTTGCAGATAACTCTGGCAGTTTCACTTGGCAGTTTCCATAACAGCTTAGATTAAAAATAACTTGACGTGGAGTAGTTTTCTGCATTGTTTAATCAGGGCTGCTGGCACCTGCAAGAGAAGCTGAAAGCTCTCCACGGCAGGGAAAAGGTGGAAGAAGGAAGAGCAAAGCCAGGAGCCATGAGGCAGCAATGGGAGAGAGCAGGAATTGCCAGAGTTCAATTGCTATTTGCATCTCTCTCTCAAGCCAAAAAAAAAAAAAAAAAAACCCACCCACAGAAGTAGTAGAGATGATAAAGAACATGTTTACCTGTTTTCAGGTATTTCAGTGTAATACTTGAGCACCACAGCTAGCTATTCAAATTTTAAAGGGAATGTTAGGCGGCCTGTTTTCCTAACAGGAGTTAGGAATTACTTTAATAGTAGCAAAATTAAAATTCATTAAGTCTCAATAATATGATAGCTTTTGAAATTTCCCTCTTAAGCAAAGCACCCACCTGTATTTCTAAACTCCCTTAAGTCAAGGCCTGTTATCCAAGCAGATGCACAAAAATGCAGTTAAATTAGCCAGGCAGTCCACACCGCGTGTTTTTGTCAAAGGCAAGCCTGTAGCATAAAGTTTCCTTAAAAATATTTTACATAATTACTATATCATAAAGCTTCCTTAAAAATACACGATCACTATACTGGAAAAATTGACCCCCCCACAGAAACAACTGCCACAGTGAGAGGAGAATAAGAGCTTATTTACTGATTCCTCAACCCAGCCATGCCTCAAGGTCAGACAGTGTGTCCATCATTCGGCAGCTGATGTTTCTAAGTTGCAAACAGTCAATTTTTTTTCTCCCCAGACTGCCACCCACACAGGCAAATCCCCCCAGAATCAATGTCTGTGCAGTGTTCAGTGTGCTCTTCCAAGTTTTCTTCATCTCAGCCAATTCCCATCATCCAGTTCACACAGCACATGACTGACTACATGTACAAGATTCTTCCAAATCACATGAGCTCAGACTGCAACGCGTTTTACCAAACAGGACGCTCTGTTGCAAGCACACTGGTCTCGTAACATTTTCCATGACTTCTGCTTCCCCCCTCTCCTTCTCGGTCCTCTCTATTGGGTTGAAACCCCCCATAAGAAAACATGCCCCACTGGAAGAGCTGGTTCCGTTGCCAAGGGTCAACAAGCTGCTCTTCGGATCACACCCAGCGAGGCAGCCCCAGTAGAAACGAATCCATTTGTCTCCTTGGTGCTTTTCATTTTCTCTTGGAATACGCACAACCTCAATTACAGAGAGAAAAAAATAAAATAAAATAACCACACACACAATATAAACTACTAATAGAGCACTGCCCTACAGCAGCCCAATAATCACTAAACTAAACAGAGCTGCTAATTACAGGGGACCCAGCACCTTGTCAGATGCCAGGCACTCTACTCAAGGGCCCGGTCCCTGTGTCATCAAGCTGCAGGGATGGACGTGCTTGACCTTTTGTGCCTTTGCTGCTACTGCCCACACGGACTTCACCAGTTCAGTGCATTGCATTGGCTTCAAAATAACCACAGCTTAATAATCTAGTTTTGCACCTTAGTTGGCTTCCCAGCTTTAAAAAAAGTCTTCACCCCTACCTTTCATCAGCTAATTAGGAAGAAAAATGGGATTGCTACAATCAGTGGCCCTGTGCATTTAGGGGTCTTCAGCACACATCAGCACACACAGGATGACACTACACTGCTGAACAAAGAACTGTCAGTATTTCCCTAATGCTGTCACTTGCCTTCCTTCGAAGCTTGCAGAACACACTCTGATAAGACAGTTAACAGCAGAGTTCAGGTTTCAAAATCATCCCTGCCTCACTAAAGGTCTTACCATTTTAGCTATGACTTCTGGTCCAAGTCTAAAAGGAAATCATCTCCCAAACCAGCCAAAACTTCTACCTTAACCGGCTGATACCAAACTAATATTGGCAACAAAGGAAAAAGCAGGGGAGGTGGTAGAATATGTCTGTGGCCTGAAAGGACCTATAAACACATCTGATCTCTACCTCAGTAACTACCTTCTACTATTCATGGCTCACCCAACTTTCTCCGGAGCAAACACCCATTCTTACACACAGCAGCAGATAAAAGAACTAAAGAGCGAAAAATTTTCAGTAGCGGAACAAGGACAAAAACAAAAAGCACTGAATATGTAGCAGAATATAATACATTATATCAAAGAACTGTGAAAGGGCTAATATTACCTTCCCTTTAGCCTCCTTTTTGAGTCAGATGTAACCTACAGTTCATTTACCAATAATTTGGAAATACTTATATAGCAGGATGAGCACATACATCCCGGCAGAGGCAGGGAGACTCCTCGTTGTCGGTACTGAACTTGCCCAAGAACGTGGCTGGTGACACTGCAAGACAGAGCAAACGCTTCATTTCTCCAGAAAAGTGGCTTCCACATTAGAAAATAGGATCACTCAGAAACCTCCCTAAAGCAAGGGCCGCTAACACCACATGGAGCTCTCAGATGTACCCTACCCACAAGCTTGAAGTTGCTGCTTTGGTGACTTGATAAGGCTTTTAACTCAAAAAGCTGCACTCTAGTATTAAGCATTTACTCTTTACTTCTGATTGGTATTGACAAAAGCTTGAGCACTTCTAAATCAACAGCATATGTTCAGCTCAGCCAAAGCATCTTGCACCCGAGTTGCAGCAACGTGTTTCAGTTTTAAATATCCTGCACACGTTAGATAACATTTACCCATCCTGAGCCTAAGACTAATTTACATTGAATATTAAGAACCGTAAATCCAGAGGTCATAGTAAATAATTGAGCAGCTACCTACTGAAATAAGCAAACGGATCGTGGATATAGGTTCCCTCTTATCCATAGCTGATTAAGCTGGTTAGAAAGCTGGGTACACAGGTTGCGTTGCAATAGATTTGGAGGGGAGGGCCTCTTGCTGACAGTTATTACTTCAGAAAATTAGTCATAAATCAGAGAAGGAAGTAAAAACAGGAAGTCACAGCAGCAGGTGTCAGAAGTTTCTATGCTCTGAAAACTTCCTGGTCCATCTGGAGGCCCTTCCAGGAGATCTAAACAGGCTGTGGTGACCATCAGCAGCGGCTCACCAGGGACCATGCAGGGTTTCTCTAGATAAAGGTATAGCCCTAAGAGACATACTTGGCTCTAAAATGGGAAGAGGGCTACAAAAATAGGGTTGCTGACACTAACATATACCTGACCAGGGAGGGAACAGAGTAGGAACCAGACAGATCAAGCATCTCCTGGAACAGATTTGTTGTGCTCAAGCCATAAAGCAACCATATTCAAGACATTCTTCTTTCTGCAGTAGATTAGACGAGGATTTACTTTGAGGGGATGACACACTACGCAAGTCACAATATTCTCAGGGCTATAGTAGGTCTGGTATTTCCCTGTGTAACAGCTATAAACTGTTCAGCATCAGCAGGGTGATGTGACCTATAAGGAGACTTAGCTCAGGATTTAAGCTCAACCTTTGCCCAACCTACAAGTACATGGAGGCACCCCAAAATACCACACACAAGACTCCAGGGGACCACCAGGCTGTTGCATCCACCATTCCTCCTCAACATCACCAATGCTGCAGCATTCGGCTTCCACATTCCGGTCTCTGGAACCACCTGCTCTGCCATTTGTGTCATTACTGTAATCACTGACAACAACTGGGGCAAGTTTTATGGAAAGCATCTGCGTGGGGGCAAAGGAAGGAAGGGACCTTGGCACAAGGACAGCCCGATATGGTGGCTGGCTCTGCTGGAGGACTTCGTGAAAAGGACCTAAGGCCAAAATCCCACAGGTTCCAAAGCATGGGCCAATCTCCTACTTCACTGACCATAAAGACTTAAAATAGAGAGTTTTCTACAGAAAATTGTTCAAGTACCTCACTTGATTTGCTGTTACTTGTCATTTTGTTTTACTTTTCCATTCCTGAACTTGGGGCCAGAGAAAGGGGAAATTTCTAAAGCTCGACATTTTTAATTATCAAGAGCTTGCAAGCTATTAATAGCAGCATCCTAGTCAGTGAGCATATGTATCTCCTATCCAAGCCTGCTCTCCAGGGGACTGGCAGTCAATCCTTGCACTGATGATGGGGAAAAAGAAAGAGGAGCAGAATACCCAGCAAACCATTCCCTGTACACAGCAGTATCAACTAGATTCTCAAAGTTCTTAATCACCTAAAATCATTGGCTGCTGAAGGAGTACAGAAGAAAGCACACAAGGATGTTTAATCATTTACAACCATTTTAAACTCCCAAATCCCTCACAGAATGGTAACATGCAGTTAAAAACAGAATAATGAGACTCTGAAGTCCATTCACTCTACAGTAATTTTTCCCATTGACTGAGGGAGAACCCCTCAGCAGAAACGGCCAGGGCAGCATCGCCAGCTCAGCTCACCTGAACTTCCAGCAGCTACAAAAATAAAAAGCAGCCAGTGGTATGAAATACCCAGTCTGTTAAGCTTCCCCAAGGTAAGACGCAGTACTCGGCTCCACCAAATGCAGAGGAACTGGTGGAACCTGAATCTCTCCTCCCAGGTAAACACCCTGCACAACGAAGCTGACGTCTGTGCTGGGAACCGGTGAGGACGCGGCTGCCACCACAGAACCGCCACGTCATGGGCCACACGTTAAGATCCCTGCATGCCTCTTTCAGAAACACTTTTTTGACAAAAATCATGGGCTTGTCAGCTATTCCATCCCAAAAGTCGAGACACATTCCAAGTATTCCTATTTAACAGTCTTACAATAGGGAACAGTCTAAAAACAACTGCTCAGGATTTACAAGCTCAGTTTCAGACAGGCCCTTCCCCCAAATCCTGTGTATGCTGGGTAATCAGCTCAAAGCAAATCCTTCATTTCCATCAATAATATTCCCCTGGCCACTCCTGAATAGCCTTGATGGCGAATTAGCATTTCTATGGGCCGAGACCAATTTAGCCAATCTGCCTGTGTCCTTGCACATGGCCTTCTAGTCCAAGGTTGCTTTTCATTCTGTTGATGAACTTTAAAATGGAGAGTCTTGATTTTTCTAATAATCATCTCTTTTGGAGTACAGGAGGAAATCTCTTAATTAAGGGGAAAAGCTCAATCCAAAATGGAATTTAAGTGGCATGTATATAATATATGCACCATAATGGTCAAAATTTAGCAGTCTTGATAACAAGAAATGCACGATGAACACGGGCATTAATGTTTTTTAAGTGTATTTTATTTATTCCAATATGGGCTCATCGGATCCCAGCCCAGTCTGGCCTATGTACACACAAGGGGTGTCTGTGAGGTCAAACTTGACAGCCACCCCACTCTCATATAGGCTTTTACTTACACTCACTCCACAAGATGCAGCATCTGCAATACTCTGAAGCAAAGTTTAGTGGGTCTGTACAAAAACACTTGGGTTATTTACAGTAAATAAAAAAAACTCTACAGAATTCCATTTAAATCCGTGCCATGGACATTATAGCAGGAACCTAATCCATCCAATGGGAGAGCGACCCACAAGCAGCGCCGGAGCTGACAGATGGGGTCTGGCAAGACATGTGCCAGCTGCTCCGTTAGCAGCATTTTCTGCCCAGCGCAGCAAATAGCACTTGGGTTGGCTCTGGACTACACTATTCCCCTTATAAAAAAAAAAAAAAAAAAAACATATATTTATTGTTGAAAGCACAATTTTCAGTTCACCTGCCAAATCTGAGAGAGGAGATGTCACAGTGAACATATATGCTGGCACAACACACTGTTAATACTTCAGTTATAGGCTGGGCACACACCAGAGACAGCATCAGCGCTGAACTGAAACGACAGCAGTAAACATGCCCATGTGTCATTTTCTCACAAACCTCGCATACCCACTGAATAAGACTTCAAAAGGCCGCATATGCAATAAGACTAACAAATTTGGTCTACTGGGCCTTATTTTCTGTTTTACATAATTCAGACAACATAAGCTCTGGGGCGGAAACCTTGTCTTCCAATTCAGCCAAGCTCTGCACATTAGCGCTTTCAGTCGCTGCGAAATCCACCTTGCAATGCCCTACCATTTGCCTTATGGCATCTGCTGATCACACTAACCCTCAAAGAGGACTTAAAGCAACCCCCGACTTCACGGACATCACCCACAGCTCAAAATGCTTCTTCCATTCTGGGCTTAGGGGCTGATGAGACGAGGCCCTTGCCCATCTCTAGCCATTTCACCTCTTAAACGCTCCATATTAAAGGTCTGTACCCACCAAAGGGTTAATGTGAAAGCAGGCAGGCTCCAAGCTCCACTCCCATGGTGGCAGCTCCCTCCACATGGAAGAGGCAGCCCAAGACACGGGAGCAGGAAGGGAAGGAAGAGTGAGGCGTGGAAAGTCACCAGCACCCACCAAAGCTCCAGGAAGGCCCTCGAGGCATTAAAATATAGAGCCAAGGATTATTCAGGCTACAGATAACCATAATTAAAAATTCCCTTGTCTTTGTTAAAAATATCTTTTATATGTTTAGTTCGAATGCCTTATTTTCTTTTCCCAAAAGGACAAATTTTTGCTTCTGTTCTTTAAGAAACACGTTCTTTAGAGAGTGTGTCTGAGAACCAAGGGATTCAACAGATTGGAGGATCATTAAAAAAAAATCCAAACAAAAGAAAACTTTACTCAGAGCAGTCCCCTTAAATCTTGAGGTTCTTTACAAGAGCAGCCCCTCTCTTGGTTACACACTATAAAAATGAGAGTCTCCCAGGCTGGGATTCCTGCAGGCTGCTTGGAGCTCTAATGACCAGAATGTCACAAGAACTGGCATGGAATGAAGAAAACCAACCTCATTCCTGTTCCTATGCGGTCACATCAGCAGCACCATGGCTCAGGTTTCAAGCCTCTTAGAGCTGACTGTATAACTTTATTATCTGATAGAGCCTGGCAGCACATGACATCCAGCCTCCATTTAAGAACTATTTTTTTTTTATAATGTTAATATTTGAGCCCGTGGTTGGTAACAACATTGCGAGGAGCTTAAATATGGAAGGTCGCCCAAATACTGGGTGATTTCAGCTGAAATAAGTAGGAATTTAGCTCCACAATAAAAGAGAGGAGAGGAGAGCCAGTAATGCACCATCATCATTCAAAATGCCAACGTGCCAATAGGTTACAAAAGAAAAACAAACAAACAAAAACTAAAATTAGCAACAGAAACAAACTAAAGCAAGAGACAACAAAAAAGCAAGCTCTTTTACAGGAAATAAAAGTGTCAAGTTCAGGGTTGAATGACTGTATATATATGTGTGTGTATATGTGTATTTTTTATATATATAAACACACACGCATATACATACACATACATTTCTTTCTTTTAAGCAAAGCCCCAGTTGGCGGGAAAGCAGCAGTTCGGGTAGGAAAAGTTTGCTGGCGACACAGCTGAAACAGTTTGGTGGATACTGGTCAAACCAAGTTTTCTGGTCCATTTTGAGGCTTCTCTGTTGCTTGATTTTTAAGAGTGCTTCCCCTTCATGTGATGCAGGGGCTGAGGGGAAGGGGGAAAGGGTGGTGCTGGGCAGAACCAACTGCTTCAAACGTGACGGCCTCTCCCCACGCAAGAGGGGCAGAGGAAGGAGCCAGGGAAATCACGCGCTGGTCGAACCTGCTGGCAGGGTTTAGCTCCCGGGGATGAGATTCCTGCTAGGGCACAGGCAGGTGCAAACTGGCTGCGGCTGGGACCAGCGTGTTTTGAAGGCCTCCTTTTCAATGGGTTAATTTAAAAGAAAAAAAGGGGGCTGAGTGCATAGCAAAAAGGGTTATACCCTAAGAATGTGTCCCCAGTTTCACATAGGAACATCAGTATTTGTAAGCTAAGGAAAAATCTTCATAAATAGAGGGATGGAAAAGAAAGCAGCTTATCAAATACAAGGTAAGCACTGAAGAGACCGGTGCTCTTCAGCAAAGCCAGAGACTGGTCTTTTTACTACCTCCTCTTCTATCTTCTGGCTTCTCACCTTGTTGCTTTGAAGGGAAATAAGAGTTTTTTTTTTCCTGCTCTAAACAACTACAGAAATTCACTTTTCTAATCACCAAAGAAGGATTTTCTTATCACCACAAATGGCCACATTTTCCATATCCATTATCCACAGCAACGAAGCATTTCCCTTGTCTCAACTTCTGCAGTTGCTAGTTTGCATTTAGTCACTTTCTGAGGATGTAAGGAAGTAAATGGGCTCCTTCCCCTCATTATTTATATTCTCTATTTGCATAACTCCTTCACCACTGCTCCATTAAACACCTCTTCTCCTCTGAGGAGAATTTTAAGAGGCCTCCTGCTTTCTGACAGTGACTCAGTGCTCCCCGCGTTCACTTCCCCAGGCCCAGAGGGACCCCCTTCAGCTCACACCCCCCCACTCCCACTGTACCCCAGCAGCAACGTGGGAAAAAATAAAGCTACTTCTCTAGCGCTCAGCTGTAGACACCATGCAAAAAATAGTAGTATTTGCTCTTATTGCTGCCCTTCTGCTACCATGTCACTGAGAACTTGATGGAGTGGCTGAACAGACACAGAGAAGACAGGTACCCAACTCTGCCGGGCAAATGGGCTGGGGAAGAGGCTTTGCAGAATAGGGCACCACGCACCGTTCTGGTGGAGCAAAAATGATTGCAGA
Source organism: Tinamus guttatus (assembly GCF_000705375.1). Next base: position 110,309 of record NW_010589812.1, read on the forward strand.
CTCGGTGCCCAGCAGCAGGACGGGAGGCTATGGCCACACACTGCAATACAGGAAAGCTCAAGAGTTTTAACTTTTAAGAGCGGTCCAACACTCAATGCTGCAGAATACCCATCCTTAGAGATGCTCAAAACCTGCCCAGATACTGTTCAGAGCAACCTTGGTATCTCCAAACGGGCCTTCCTGCCTTGGTGAATCTGTGAGCTCTGTCCCATCTCTCAATGCCTTTTTTCCTAACAGCAACTCACATGTTTTCCAAGACCCCCAACCTGTTTTTCAACCATATCCCACACCAATGTCATTTTGCACCAGCAAGGCAGCAAGTTATTCATCAGAGATTATTTCTTATTATTCCTTCTCATGCCTGAGGAACAAGCTTGAATCCCCTGTACTTTCCACATTCAGGACCAAATCCAACTTTTCTCTCCTCAGCTGCATATAACACAGAGCCATATAAAAAAATAGCAACAGATTTTCTACTTTGCTCAGCCTATATGCACCATATACCAGCACACTGCTCCCCTCGCCAGCAATCAAGTCTCCTTCATGATTATAGAATGAGCCTCTCACTCTCAGAGCATTCAATATTCATCACACAAAACTGACAATTGCCAGGAACAGATTTTATAGCTCTTGTTCATGGAGAGCAGGTTTCAAAAGGAGGAGTTTGTGCTAGAAAGCTTTTCCCCAATAGCTATTCTCCTCCATCAGTTTACAGGACAGACTGTCAAAGGGGAATGAAATACATATCTAGAAATGGCACGGCCACTATTCAAGTGACCTGGGACCTCTCACTTTGTAGGAAGCATAGTAAGATTTCAAGCTTCAACTACATCTAGAGCAACAATTTTCTCCAACTTTCAAGTGTAAAGACACATTAAAAGTTAGACGTAAAAAAACAATCGTTGCCATTTAAGACAACATGTGCTCATAAAGTCCCCAGAACAGTCTCAGGACCGTTAAACCCACCAGCTCGATTCAGCACCCAGAGCACACAGTGCTCCTGCTGCCGCCGGAAACACCCACGGCACCCGAGCAGAGCCTCTAGAGCCAAACGCTTCCAAACCAGACACATTCACCTAATGCAGCTCTAACCCAATATTTCGCACCACAGAAAGAATAGATCCTCCTGGAGATTTAAAAATCTTGCAAGAAAACTTGAAAGTCCTGTCAGCAGCAACTCATGAGCCAAACGATCCCTAGAGAGGTGCCCAAGGATCTTGCCAACAGAAGTACATTGATCCACCATGGTCCTGGATGTTCCACTGTATTAAAACGTCCTTCAGGATTAGGCCCAACCCTGTTTTGTTAATATACACCCAGTACCGGACACCATTTCCCCGACAGCAGAGCCTTTCCTCCACTGTTAGGGGATCTAAAGGCCTCCAGGTAAAGAATCTTTACCAAGCTTTGCCCGTAGGCCTCACACTAATGAGGGGATCATCCTCCTAAGCAAGGCAGGCTTCTCATGAAGGAGAAATCTGCCTCCATACATTAGAGAGGCCTCTTAAGGGTTTACTAGCAAAGAGAACCCTGCACATCTCGGTGCACACAGCACTTTCCTCACTGTCCTGAGCTTCCTCACTCCCTTACTCATCACAGCAACCCCAGCTGGTTACAGCCCACTCCATAGCCAAGGCCTCCATCTCAACTCCGTGCTGTTAATCCAAAAAATATTTGTACATCAGTGTCTTTAGTATCTGTCGGTTTATGCGATTAGTTGTGATTCAAACCCACGGTACTGGAAGCTCCTTGGAATACATCATGAAAAAATAGCTGCATAATTTAAAATGCAATGCAGTAAAATACGCAGTTAAATAACAGAAATTAATTAAAAGAGATAGGCAAGGGAAAAGAGGTTTTCAGACAAGATCTGAAACGAGACTGAAAGCGAAGAGACAGGAGGAGAGAGGAAGGCGTTTCAGAGAAAGAAGCAGCGCCAGCCACTCGCACGCTGGCGGCCCCCGGGAGAAGCCCTGCAGCACCTGGTGGCAGCGGAGCAGCAATGAGGCAGCAGGAGAGGCAAAGGGGCAGATTCACACCAAGACTGCAGACCCGAAGAAGCACCTGGAGGCAGAGAAGTGCTGTCCTTCGCCGCACGTATGCGAAGAGACGAGTCCTGGCACTGCTCTCTGCGGCGACTCAGACACTGCTGCCTTAATCAGACAAAACTGCCTGGATACTCTGTTCTCATCGACTTGTTTTACCCAGGAATTTTCTTATTTTTGCACTCTAGAAAACAAAGTCCCTGCATGGGGACTACAGTTCAAGTATAAAGTTAGCTCACAGTGACTGTAGCAGGACAAATACCAGTTAGCAGATTCACTGACCCCGATACAAAAAGGAGATCAGAGGATGAAAGCAGGAACCTTGGGAGGGATCCTGGCCTAATAATGTGCAGCTTGTAAGAAGGGCTGTCTTGTGAAACAGTGGCATGAATGTAGTCAGAAGAGGCTACATCTCCATTTTCATTCGAGGATGTCAAACACTTGTTATGACTTAAGCACTAAACAAGCCATTTTTTTGGAACGATTTATAATATTAAGACCACCCAATAAGAACATTACAGTCAACTCTGAGGACGTCAAAAATCAGTCTTTGCTTAGTAAGCCTCTCCTCTCCAGCTACTTAGAGACCTCCCTGCTTTCTTAACAAAATTTATATATGTATATGTTCGTGTGTATATATATATATATACACTATATAGTACACACATATATACACATATACATATATATAAAACCTCTGATTTATCTCTGAGTTTTAGAACAAAATTGGGGAAAAAAAATTTGAATTCTCTTCTCCACAAGTTCTTTACCTATTCATTACTATAGTAATCAGAGTCTCCTATAATAACAGCACTTGAAGCAACACGTTTGCTCTTCTGCTGGGGAAAGAGCATATGCTTGATTGGCTGGGGCTTTTTGAAGAGAAAAAATAATAATAACAACAACAACAAAAAAGCAGCCCAGCCCAAAGCATCTTCTGCACGCAAAAAGTATAAAGTAGGCAATAGCTCTTCATTCCTGGAGAACCTATTTTATCTTGGTCCCAGGAAAGCTGCATCTTAGTACAAGAGATGAAGTCTCTACTGTTCTTGGAGAGCATTCACATTCACTATGCCAGAAAATGCAAGATGGCACCTATCTGCTGTAACAGTTACAAAGTGACTTTATCGCAGGAGAGGCCCAAACCGCAGTAAGTTTTGACTTTCAGATCCCATTTCAGTCTGTCAAATCATCTGATCTGTATTCTCAGTCAAGAATGTTACTAAAAATAAAGTTCTCTTGTAAAAAGTCAACCTTTTTCAGAATAAAACTAGTTTGTTTTGTGAGATTAGCCACCAGGCAGGTGTTATTGGCTGCCAGCTTCATCTCATTCTCATACAGACTGGTAAATTTCACAAGCTGTGTAAGGAAATGCTGCAATCACTTTTTTTATTCCAAGTTGAAATTATCTTGCAGTTTTTTCTCCTCTTTCTAAACTAAGTGCACCATTGTAACAAACCCAGCCTCTGTCAGACAGGATCCTTACAGGGTCCTCCAGACAGTGCTCAGAATGTGCATAAGCAGCGAGTACTCTTATTTGAGAAATGTCAGGCAGAGGTGGCATTTACACCCTTAATAACCTGTTGGGGGAAGAGGGAGAAGAAAAAAGTATGCACTCCCTGTAACACCAAGAGGGGAGGTTTAGAGCTCTGCTTTCATCTCCTCTGTGACGAACAGATTCCTCAAAGGGTCCAGCTGCTTTAAGTGCTCCACCTTTTACTTCCTTGCCCCAAGCTGATGAACTGTTTGTCTGAGCCCCCAGAGAAGCGCGTGCCACAGGCTGGGGTGAAGAGAAGTTACCTGCGCACAGGACTCTGACGGGGAGCCCATCGCAGCCCAGACGTCTCGGCCTTCAGGAGCCTGTATGAGTTTGGAGACGCAAAGGGGCATTTCTGCCATTCCCACAATCCACCCGCAGCAGCTGCCACCCAAGGAGGGCAGGAAAAGGGAAGAACCGCAATGAGAAGCCGTATTTGCTCTCACCAACTCAGCAGTTCCTTCCCGTCACACAGGGTTGGGGGGAAAGGCAGGATCCTTGGGAACAGGCCCCCCCATCTCTCCAGGCCGCCCACTTCTGCCCCCGGCGCTCGGAGCGGCAGGGAGAGCAGGGGAAGCACAGCCAGGGAAAGACCCTTCTCGGCACCACAAACGCCAAGAAGAGCAGGATGCTGCATCTCAGTCAATCCACTTGGCTCATTTTGAACAGGCTTCAACGCTGAGCAAGTGAGGGACCCTCAAGTCATTTCCGACTGGGTGACAACAAACAAAAGACACACAATGATCCTTTGGACTCCACGTTACTAATTAAGGACTACAGAGAAACAGAGATGCTGCCTCACCAGGACAGATGCCCTACTGCATCCGAACGGACACTTCGCCTCCACAGCCACTGCCCCGCGGCAGAGAAACAAGACGCCAGCAAC